>JAVSBS010012140.1:98295-148109 GCA_033124195.1 Coracias cyanogaster
CTGATCCTTTCTCAAAAGACTTGAGGTGATGAATGAAACTTGGAGTCTGTGGTACATAGTCCTATATTTCAATGTTCATTTGACATTTAATGTGATTGTATCTTCTAATTAGTGTTCTGAATCAATATGAAATGCATATAATTAAAAAGGCATTGATTGATGGGGAAAACAAAAGTACATGTTAATTCAAAACATTTCTGTCAAAGGATTAATTAACTATGTTTATTGTTTTACAGATTTATTTAATCTTTTTAGCCTTCCCTTACTGTATGGCACGTGAAACTTCGACACAGCTATAAATTATTTCTTTAATAACACTTGAGCTTTTCTTAAAGGTAGAGTGGCAAAGTCCTATAGATCAGCAGTCTCCAAATGCTTTTATTGTGCACCCCATCACTAAAAGTTTTTGAGCATACACCCCGATACATGTACATTTATTTATTTGTAACTTACATGTGTTGCTAGAGTGCTAATATTTTGTTCCTTTACCCTAGTGAATTGTCTTGTGCACACCCAGAGGGGACTGCACCCTGCTCTGGAGACCACTGCTATAGATTCATCTGAAGTTGTATATTAGAAGAAAAATTGTTCCCCTCTAAAAAATTTAAACAGTCTTTTTTGAGTATGTAAGAAAATTTCGATTAAATTTTCTTTCTCCTTTCCTCAGTTATTCATATTCTTTCAACTGTTGCTGCTGCTAACAGAGATTCTAATCATAAAACTGCCAAAACTTGAAGATTTCTCTTTTCCTCACCAGATTCCATTCCCTTCAATCAAATGAGCTACCTGTCCCACTTCATTTTCACTAGCTACAATGTGTAATCGGGAACAAGCCTTGTCTAAGTTAAACAGAGAACTCTTTGATTTGTCATATAGGTTTTGATTTGATACATTTCACAATTTCTTTGATCAATACATGCTTGACCAAACATTTGTATCAATGTATTTGTAAATTGGTAGTAATGAGTCTTGAATGGAGAACAGCTGTAAATGATTCAGAGAGGAGCGTAAGGAAAAATATAAGGTAACCCACTTGGAATTACTTGCCCACCAGATGAGTCGTGTTGGTAACCTGTCAACAGTGTATTCTACCCTGCTTGGATATGTCAGTAAAACCATCTACTCTTTGGAGAATCTCTCTACTTTTTCAGTCTCTCTGAATTTGTAGTCTCAATAACTCATAGCTCCAATAGGTTTCAAATTAAATATGGCTTATGTAAAAAATATATCTTTCAATATCACGATTAAACTCATCAAATTTATTTTCATTGGCTGACAGCTGACTTAGGTATTTTGAAAGAGCGAATAGGAATTCACAGTTCTGTGGTCATTTTCAGTAAATGTTTGCAACCCTTTGTGGTAAGATATATATCTTCTTTTAGGAAGTGCTTGAGGTTTGTAGCTAGAGCAGATCTGAGCACAAACAAGCAAACCTCCTTTCCTTGGGGAATATAACAACTTGAAATGGAAACTAAGGAGGAAGAGACTCAGGAACTGCCACAGGTTGTAATCTGTTTGGTTTTTATACCTGGATGGTAGTGTGACTCAAGCCTAGAGACATTGTCCTTCCAACTGAAATCTGGCTCATTATGGCTCTTTAAGAGGCCTCAAGAATGTTACACCTAGTTAAGGTGTAACTTGCTGCCAAAAAAAAAGTTTGGAGAGCTTGTCAGCTTCTTAGGACATGAAGACTCCTATCACTCTAGTTTGTTGCTGCAGAAGGTTATACTGCAGGGGTTATGTTTGTTTCCTGGTTTAGTTTTTTGGCTTCCTCTTTTGAATCTGGTAAACTCTTACTCATTTCCTCTCCAAATGAAACAATTCCAGTCTTTTAGTCTCTCCTTATATGGAAGTCTCTTCCATGCCTCCAGTGGTTTTTCTCAGCTGTCAGTTCTTCTCTGTTACCCTAGTGTTTTTTTTGAGTCAGTCTCACAGAAACTGAACACAATGTAAAGTGATGAATATAGTATCACCATTTCCCGATGTTAATTTCAATCCCATTTATTTATATGCAGGAGTGAAATCCTGAGCAAACCGGTTAAGTCAGGAGAACACTTTTGTTATCTTCAGTGGAGAAATGATATATTCTCTAAACATTTTGCTTACCTTTTTGATTTTCAGATCTACCTGGCCAGGCACCAAAGATGTTTCTGTAATGACTCATTCTTGAATTGTTGTAATCCACTTTAAAAAATTAACTGTAATTCAGAGCAGTAATCCATTTATTTCTTCCAGGTTATGTCATCTTGGGCATTTCATGTGCAAACTGACCATTTACTTAGCATTGTTAGATTCATTTCTCCCTTTTCCAGTCTTCTCCTAGAAAGATTAAAGTGGGGATGAGAAAATGCAATCATTATATACAGTCATGGTTCTCTTCCTGTCTCTAGTCCAATGTCAAAGTTCTGAGACCTGAAGAAAGCATTATTAGTCAGGCAGACGCTAAAGCATATTCCAGAAGTAGTTGTACATTTCCGGGATTAGTTGTTTCATTGCCTTTCAGGGGGCTTGAGGTGAGGCTGACTGTCTTGTAGTTCCCTGGGTCGTCCTCCTTGCCCTCCTTGAAAAGTGATATTTGCTTTCCTCCAGTCGTCAGGCACTTCTCCCAGTTGCTGTGATAGTTAAAAGATGATTGAGAGTGGCCTCACAATGACATCAGCCAGAACCCTCAACACTTCTAGGTGCATCCCATCGGGGCCAATGGACATCTGATAACATGCAAAAAAACCCCCACCTGTGTATATTCTGTATATAATTACATATATTTAGGAGTTATTAGGGTAATTTTAAGATATCTCTAATTGTAGATAGTTCACATTGAAGAGTGTTAAAAATATTTTATAGTACACAGAGGTTCCTTAGGGAGTTCAGCGTAAGATTGTATTTTTAATACTGTTGTACTTTTAGTCATCAGCATTTATTTACCATATAACAGACCATTTTCTTAACCTCTTATGAAAGAAACTTTCTCCTCCACCTCCTCTTCTTTCTAAACCTGCACACTCCTGGTGTTTCCAATCAGAAGCACCTCATGTGATCAGCCTTGTAGTTGGTGCTTCAGTTTCCTGTCTCTCTGTCACTGGGGGATTGAGGGCATGCCACTTTCGCTTAGTGTAGATGTTATGAAAAATTGCAACTAGCCTGCTTCAGAGTTCAAAACTCAATTCCAAAAGTTTACCTGCCCCTCCATCCCTGCTTCTTACAGCAAATTACCTGCCAACGTTAGCATTCATAATTAAAGCTATTTTTCACCCAAAATACTGAGATAAAGCAACAATAGGCAAGGAAAACAAAGGGAAACTTATTGGATTAGAAAGATTTTCCTGCACATAAAATTTAGAGTACTGAAGTACTCACATGTATATTCAGAAAGCTCATTAGATCCAGATTTTCTGTATCCAAGTTTCCTTGTTTCAGAGCAGAACAGGTAAAGAAACAGAGTTATTATAAATCTGTATGTGTCTAGATTTTAGGAAGTTGTATTTTTTATTATATATTAGGGTCTTGATAAACTTAGTTTAATTTTTAAATCAGATTTCCAGATGGTGATCGGAGATTACATCTTTGGCTTCTATGAACTGCCATAGCTCTGCTGACTCTGACTGTCTTTGATTGCCAGGATGGAATAGTGGAAAGAATAAAATTGTTTTCTTTCTCTTAGCCCAGTGAAATTGCATATACCATCATTAATTGTTATAGTTTAATCCGTGCTTGAACTGTATAATGATATATATAGTTATTTTTAAAGTGGTGATGCCAACAGCTGTTGTAGGGGAGGACTTGGTTATGAGAGCCTGTGGGAAGTCAATAGGATACATTGCTCTTAAAAGCATTCCAAATGGGAGAGAGTAGCAGGAGAATGTCTACTTTTCATAGCTGCAAGATACTGCTAATTATGTAGTTGATGGTTTCTTATGCTAAGAGAGGCGTGGGTGCTGGATGACAGCTCCCATTACATGAAGCTCTGTTGCTCATAAAAGCAGGATCTCATCTCTGCTAATAGTTCAAAGCCCTTTTGGACTTGGAACTCAAAATGAGGAAATAATTTGCCTCTTTCTGGAAGCAGGACCTTGCCTCTCTGAGTTGCAGTGGCTTCTTGTTCTCATTTCCACTTGTGCTGAATGATAGATCTGCTCCTGAGCCCAGAACAAGGAGTACTAGCCATTAACAGCCAAGTCATTAACAGACTTGATGAAATAGTCCTGTCAAAACTGTTGTAGTTTCCATGTCTGTGTTTTGATGATACCAGGAATGCTTAAATAGATGATGAAAAGTTAGCCTGAGCGTTAACAGTGTAACAGTATCATATTAAGAACATGATATTGGAAACTTTTCTGCAGAGTAGTAAGTTTTTCAGGATATGCTTGTAGGCATATTTAGAACCTCGTCTTTTTTTACTACAAAATTTTACGTAAAGACATAAAGTTGCCTTCACAGCATCAATGCTCTGTCAAAGGAAAAGAATAGCCTGGCATTACAGAAGCTTTTTAGTTAATAAGAAAGGTCTCCATTTAGTTTGAAAAAGATATACATATCTTTCTCTTCATCAGCAGGGCTTTTATTTTTTTTTCACTCAGTAACACAGGAGTATTCTGAAAGTTAAAACTTTGATTGTTAGTGGCTATGTGAAAGCCTTTGTAGAATAACAAAGATGCTGGAAGAAGTTTGAAAGAAGAATCTAATTCATGTATGACAGCTTCTGGAATTGCATGCTCTGAAAATTTAAGCTGTACTAGGTTTAGCCATAGAAAGACAGCTATGCCATACAGGTGGCAGAACAAGAAATATGAATTATCCATGTTTATACAGATTAAAGGTTTGTGTAACTCAATGGTTGGCATAGTTCTTTAAGATCAAGTTCTAATGACACACTAGTTTCAGTTAATAGTGCTCTGAAATAACATCATTTCATGAGACAAGAAAACAGAATGCTGTCTGCTGAGCCTGATGAGAATATGTAAATCTGAAGCCTAGAAAAAAACATGATTTTTACCTCAAAAAGTAAAACCCAAAACACTTCCATGCCTTTTGACAGAGTGGAACTTTGCCAAAACAGTTTGAAAAGAAGGGTAAAGAATGATGTTTTGTATTATTCTTATTGCTGTATTCTGCAGTGCTTTCAAAATTTAAAGCTTTCTTAAAATAAAATGCATTTTTTCTCCATCTTTTATTTTTTAATATTTATCATGTCAGTATAAAATGATATGGCTTTTTTAATATATCATTATATAAAGTGATATGATAAGCTCAAGTTATTCAGCCAGGAGGGCTGAAATGTAAAGAATGGTATTTATCACTGCTAATCTTTACCATTATCTTCTTTTATAATACTGGAAGCATCCTAGAATTTGCCTCAGTTACCTTTTCAACCAACAGATTGATGTTCCTCATCTAGTAATTAAGTATTAATTGCAATTTCTTTCTATCCTTCTCTGAGTGGTGCCTATGTGTATCTTTAAGCTCTGTAGTACATCCTCTAGTAGCAGTTTGTTGGAATACTGGTCCACACTTGCTTGTATCCCAGGCCCAAAACTCAGTACAGAGGTAGGATCTAACAATCCTCCACTGTTCCCTGAAACTGTTTCTTGCCTTTCTGTGCTTTGTCTTTGGTTTCTGGAGCTTCTAAGCATAACTCTCATGACCTTTCATGTCAGGTGGACCCTTCGTTACTAGCTCATCCTCCCTTATTGCCACAGAAATACAGTTCAGGTGTTCTCACAGTTTATGATAGGTGAACAGTTTTGCCAGTCAGCTTGTCCCTGCTGAGTTTTAACTCCAGTACACACTTAGTGTAGTGGAAGATGTAGCAGATATAGGAGGGTGAGTTCAGCATGAGAACAACAGTCTAACCTGCTGCAGAGCTATTCAAATCCAGTGGTACTTCAGCACAGAAAAATTACTCTTCTGTCGAGGAAAACATCCCAGTGTTAATTCGGTAAACAAATAAACAGTCAAAATTTAAGCTTCCATTGAAAGGCAATATCTTTGAAAACTGATCATCTCACTTTTGCAATATATACTGTATGACAAATTTTATGCACATTTGCATTGAAGGACATTTAAATGGAAAAAACACTAAACATGTAATACTACATGTGTGTTTATAATAACTGGTGCAACAACTTCAAGATCTGTACTTTGGGAGGTTTCTTTGCATTTGATTTCTGCCTCCCTAAAATTGCATTAAAGTTATTACTGCTAAATGTGGTATTTATTTGTAATGTGAACTAACCAAAAGATACGATTAAGTAATTTCAAAATTACTTTTTTTGCCTTTGGAGTAGAAACACTTTTTGTTACAAGAACATGAGCCATGATAACCTATTAATTAATTTGTATGGAGACCAGAAGGTTCAGTTACAGCTTTAATGGAAAGTATATCAATTATTTCTTCACCATTTTGTGAAGGCTTGGAGGGGAGGGGGCGGGGATGGGGGCAGGAAGAGATCAGTACAACAAAAATGGAGGTGAAAGAATGGCACTCAACAACAAAATACTTTCCATCCACTTTAACAGCTTTAAATGGAACTGAATTCAGGACACAGGAAGAGAGCTAAATGATCTAATTCCTACGGCAAAACTGCTTGTGGGAGTTTTTAATTTCAGGTTTGCTTCTACAGAAACACTACTTTTTCACAAAAACTAGTATTTTAATATAACATACTAAAATATTTTAATCGATTATTTAAATAATTAGGCTAAATTGAAGTTACTGCTGCTTCTAAGCTTAGTTGTTTTTACTGCACTGTTCATACTATTTGAAAAACCACCCAGTAAATCCATGTAAAACTCCTCTCCAATCTTCCAATTTAGCAAATGTCATTTACTCGAAAAATAATTAAAATACATGCATAACTTAAGATAGGTATTCAAGGAAATAGGCACAAATTCACAAACTTACATACTGCAACCTTTTGCTAGATTGAGACTTACAGTATTATTATTTTACACATCACTCTTGTTTTAATAGTGCTTTGATTATTACTTGTATGCTTTTAGAAACAACATCAGGAAAGTCTATTTTTATAAACAAAAAGTTTGCAGCTCTATAAGTCACATATGTTATAAAAATTCATTATCTGAGGGTCTTATAGCAGGGTCTTCCTTGTGTTCTACCTTGGGGAGAAATGTATGCTCACTGAGTATCTAGTTTAAGTAAGCTGTTTGGTTTTGTATTTGTTACGTGCAAATTTAAACTAGAGAGACAATAGCAAAGAAGTGTACATTGCAGTTCTGGTGAAAGCTGATAGAGTGCCGTGTTCCAGTTTTGGTGCTTATCCTTGAGAAAGCTCCCAGATACATAGGTTGTCAATGATCATTATGTTATGTGAAGAAATGGAGATATTTATCACAGAATTCTTCATAAATATAGATACACTGTGAAAAATCCAGAATCTAAAGTCCTAACAGAAGGGCTGAGGCTCTGAACTTAGACTGAAACTCTAAAGGAAACAAGTAGGCAGGTTCGAAGTCTTAGTGCCATGCTTATAGCGATCTGCACAAATGAGGAAGTATGTTGTAAGCATGCCCTGCTGTGTTGGGTTTTTGTCCAGAGGGGTTTTGGTAGCAGGGAAGGGAGCTACTGGCATGGCTCCTGTAAGAAGCTCTGATAGTGTTCCTCTGTCACAGGAGTTAAAAGAAGTTCCCCTTCCAATTACTTAAATCAGTTGTTGCAGGATCCTAATTTAGGACTCTGCTTGCCACGGCATTAGTGGAATGCACCTCACTCAAATGAAAACAGCGATACAGTGTCTTGAGATAGATTAATGGTTTGGCAAAGCTTAATAAATTCGATAAAGTTTAGCAAAAATTAAAAAATATTAATCAAGGTTCAATTTGCCGGCAAGGTTGCTACATTACTATAAAGCAAATTGATTAAAAACAATTGGATTACAGTATTTGTGCCAATATATATATATCTATATACGCAGTGGAAGTGGCATGGAGTTGAGCTAGGGTGATTTTCCTGGGGACTGGGAATGGAAGAGGTAAGGGTGACCCTCCCATTGAGATACCAGGGTTCCAGAATGCTTGCTCTCTAAATTCAGCCAGCAGCCTAGGTGTAGCTAGATCCAATCTTAGTTGGAGTCAATGATTTATGACTAAGAATATCAGGGAGATTTGGGATATTAGAGGTACAGGAAATCCTCCAACTCGCTGATTGCATCTCTGAGTGGTGCAGGAGTCTGTTTAGTTTCAAATTGACTTGCAGAGTCAGAACAAACCAAGCTCTCCCAACCTCCTATGTTGCGGAACTGAATGGTGATGTTACTGGTTTCACAAAGCAGCTTAGGAGTCAGCCTTGCTAAGCTGGGCTGGTCAGCCTCACAGCGCAGCCTAGGAGTTAGCTTTGCAAACTGGCCCTAAAAGTCAGACCCACCTCTGGGCAAAGCTGAGTCAATCAGTGCTTCTGTGATAACGTATTTAATAGGGGAAAAACTGTTGGGCTGGTTCCTTTGTTCTGGGAGCTCTTTTGCTATTGGGAGATCTTTTTGTTGGAGAGGAGTGGGATATAGTAGAGACAACCGTGCAGACACCCAGGTCAATGAAGAAGGAGCCAGGGAGACACACTGGAGCAGCTTTTCCCCTTTGATCCATGGTGAGATGGCAGACTGAGCTCTGCCAGCCCTTAACAGAACAATAGTGGGGCAGAATCCCATCTGCAGCCCTTGGAGGACCCCATGCCAGACCAGGGGACTGATCCTAGAGAAGTCCATGACTTTGAGGGATGCCTGCACTGGAGTTATCCATCACTGGGAGGATTTCAGTACATGTAAGGTACCAGTGCTGGTGGGAGAAGTTTGTGGAAAACTGTCTCCTGTGGGAGGGATGCCATGTTGCTGCAAGGGAGGACTGTGAGGAGTTTTCCCCCTAAGGAGGAAGGAGCAGCAGAAACAACACAGAATGCACTGGGACTGACTGCAACCCCCATTCCCTGCCTCCCTGAAGTGCTGCAAGGGAAGAGGTAGCAGAGCTGAGCCCAGGAAGAGGGGAGGGGTGGGTGAGAGGTGTATTTAAATTCCAGTTGTATTTATTACTGTCCTACTCTGATTCAGTTGGTGAATTGGTGATGGCTGTGTTTAAAGTAAATTAATTTTGTTTCCCCAAGTTGAGTCTATCTTTTGCTTGTGACCATAATTGGTGAGTGAGCCCTCCCTGTCCCTTGTCTCAAACCCTTTGTTGTATTTTCTCCTCCTCATGCCACCAGAGGGAGGGTTGGAGTGAGCGAAGGGCTGCATGGTGCTTTCTTGCCAGCTGGGTGGGCTCAAACCATGGCACCTATGACTGGAGACCATGTCTTCATGTATATATCACACTTTCATAGACCAGGCAAGAGGAGAGGAAAGTGTGAATTATCAAGGCCCAAACTGACTTCTTGGTAGTCTCTAGGAGAACAGATGACAGAAAATATCCCTGTCAGCTGCTTCCATGAGAGACAACAGTGCCGAATCCAACCTCCTAACCTGCAGGCTAACCAGCACAGATGGTAACATGTATTTTCTATGCAGAGAGGTGACAGCATGTCTGTGAACTCCTGAATGGGTTTTCCTTACTCTTCCTTCTCCATTCCAACTTTTCTTTAGGTTCAATACGATTTTCATCTATAATTTTATCTCATGCAGCTGTGGGACTATTGTGGCTCAATTGGTATCCATGTGCAGTAGTATCCGTGGCCTGACTGTGGAACCTTTTCCTCCCAGTGGCTGCATCCTGGTGATATAGAAGCCCAGAAAAAATAATTAATTAATTAATTCTCAAACTCCACAAACTGGGGAGGTAGTGTCCTAGTTCCTATGATATACCTTCAATATAAAATTAAATAGAGAAGATACTATGCCTGTATGTCCTGTTTGTACAAGTGAAGAATAAATATGTATTTTATATCTTAAATAACAACCAAAATATATTTTAAAGTTTGAGTGCTTCATCCTTCCAAGGTATTCTTTGATTTGGTCAGAATTACAGAAAAACATTTGGCTTATATGCACAATAAAGATATTTGACTTTAAGTCCTAGACAAAGTAAAATCACAAGACTTTTGTTCAACATTTAAAATGTGTTCTCATGAGTTGTGTTTTCTAGTATACCAAGGAGTGCGTTGCCTGAACAGTGAACTTGACCACTGTAGTCCAGAAAAACATGGAAGAATATCATACTTGAACAAGTATCATTATGTGTTTGGAAGCCCTCAAGGCTGGAAAAAATGCCTGGCCTAACATTGTTAAATAAATATAAAACTTTTATTTCAGATTTGGGATGTTCTAACACACTGGGCTGTTTTATGAAGTCCTGATTTTATGAAGTGAGTAAGATTTTTAACATGGCTTAGGAGAATTTAGAAACAGAATAATTCTAGGAAACAAAAATGAAATCCTGAATGAAACAAACTGTTAGGTGATGTGGATTGTTTTAATAAAAATAATTTTTAAAGATAGTTTGATATCATTGGAATTATTGGAACCTACTTTTGTGATGGTATTCCAAATATCTTTGTGAAAAGACCGCTAGATTGGTTGAGACTAAAAACATGTTCTTCTGTAGACATTTTTGGAAATTTTTTGGTTGGAGTAACAGTTCTGTGCACCTATGGAACTGAGCCCAGGGCATAGGTCTTCACTGGTCTCCACCCTAATTAGTTAAAAACCTTTTCTTGATTGGTATGCAGATTTTTGATCCTCTTTTCATTAATCCACAAGGAACAAGCCAGGGGCTAAGGGTATTTGGATCTTTTAGGAATTTATTTGCACTGACCCATTAATTTAAATTTTTTTTTCCTCTCAATTGCAAACAGAAATGTATTTCTGTTGATAAACAAAGCATGTCTATTAAGTGGCTACATACATGGTTGATAGTGATATCTGTGAAGAGTAAGCATACCCTTGAATAACCTTGTTAAATGGCAGTCTGAATGAGATAAAATGTTTGCAAATGTGCTTAATGTTTAACATTTGACATATCAATTTTTATTAGCATATCTGATATGTTTAGCATATGTAATAAGAAAAAGAAAATATTTCATTAAAGTATATTTTTTAAAGTATTGTAGTTCTTAAAAGACTGTCCTTGTTTATTTTTCCTTTTTACGCTAGTGCCTTTAACTAGCCCCTATAACTTTTGCAACTGTTACAGTAGTTGCAGGCTCACATAATTTTGAACAGATTGGTACTTCAGGAAATGTACAGCAGCCTTCCAGACTACTCTGCAAGATTTTTGTCTTTATTGATGATTGTGTGTGTAATTACATGTTTTCTTTTTAAACTCTAATGTATGTTTTCAACTTGAGCAATCAGTTCAGCAATGCCAACATAGGCTGCTGAATCAGATATGCCAAATGGTGAGCTGAAATGGCCCAGTTTTTACACATTTTCCTTTACTTGTCTAAAAAAATTGTTTTCTTTACTAGATGTGTTCACTTTATCTTATGTATGTATACATTCAAGTGTAGTGAGTCAACTCTGTAAGAGAGTATTTAGAAACATTCCCAACATTTGATTGAAGTCTGGCAATTTCTGATACGTGTTTGATATGCTGTTGTCCTCCCATGTTTCATTAGAAAAAATAGTCTCAAAGAAGTTATTGCCGCAAGTTTGTAAAAGCAGCTTTATTTTTTTTTTCCAGTGGTCATTTTAATATGAAGGTATTACATCAATATTTTTATCTTCAAAATTTAGTAAAATGACCTATACAAAATTCAAAGTTCTTCATCATCATAGTGACCAAAAGGAGTTTTGCTTTGTTCTGTGATGAAATAACACCTAAATGAAATATAGTAGTCATGTTACGAATTTTATTAATTTTTGAATGGTCTTGTTGTTACAGCTTCTGCTACATTTGAAGACTTTCAAATCCGGCCCCATGCTCTTTTTGTTCATTCCTATCGAGCACCAGCCTTTTGTGACCATTGTGGAGAAATGCTGTGGGGTCTGGTACGTCAGGGACTCAAATGTGAAGGTAAGCTGCAGCGAGATGCGATTTTTCAGTCTTGCGAAGAGACCTGTCCATGCCACTTATGCAAATTGTCCTTGATGCTGCTTTTAAATTGGTTAGACATCAGAAGAAATTTGCAGTAGGTAGAGACAGTAAGAACTATTAAAATAATTAACTGATTAAAGAACTAATCCTTTCAATGGCTCTGAGGCCTACTAGATATAGCTCTGTATCCTGAAGTGAAGAAAAATAGTCTGTATGTATTTTTAAGAAAAGGTTTTCTTTCACTTCCCTTAGGAGCCTGAGCCTATATCTCATTCTATATCACATGAATTCAAATCATTTAACTGAAATTACCATCAGTCCATACAAGGTTGTAATAGATACCTTTTCTCATTTTGCTTACAACTATTTGACTCCTGGCAGAGTGTATCCAATGGAATATCCTATTTTCAGTAAAAGACTTCTTTACCTCCCAAATGCTGATCATAGAAATTTCCTGCACTTTGAGAACATAGATTTTTTTAAAAACCAAAGAAAAGACATTGATTATAGATAGAACTATTTGGAGCTTATAACATTAAACCTGGAGTCCTGGTGGACAAGAAATTAACCATAAGCCAGCTATGTGTCCTTGTGGCCAAGAAGGCCAATGGCCTCCTGGGGTACATTAAGAAGGGTGTGACCAGAGGGAGGTTCTCCTCCTCTACCCTGCCCTGGTGAGGCCACATCTGGAGTACTGTGTCTAGTTCTAGGCTTCCCAGTTCAAGAGAGACAGGGAACTACCGGACAGAGTCCAGTGAAGGGCTATGAGGATTAAGGGACAGGAACATCTCTCTTACGAGGAAAGACTGAGAGACCTGAGTGTATTTAGCCTGGAGAAGAGAAGGCTGAGAGGGGATCTTATCAATGTTATTTTACCAATATCTGAAGGGTGGGTGTCAAGAGGATAGGGCTAATCTCTTTTCAGTAGTGCCCAGTTATAGGACAAGGCGCAATGGGCAGAAACTGGGACACAGGAAGTTCCACCTCAACATGAGGAGAAACTTTCCTGTGAGGGCGACAGAGCACTGGAACAGGCTTCCCAGAGAGGTTGTGGAGTCTCCTTTGCAGACTTTCAAAACCCATATGGACGTGTTCCTGTGTAACCTGCCCTAGGTAAACCTGCTTTAGCAGGGGGCTTGGACTAGATGATCTCCAGAGGTCCCTTCCAACCCCTACCATTCTGTGATTCTGTAATTATCTCTCTAAAAATTTGTAGAATATAGGAGCTAACACAGCAGAGTAGAGGAAAAAAGCTTAATAAAAAATAAGGGTGATGGTTTTGAATTCTTAGTTTTGGAAAAAAAATAATTCCTTGCTTTGTCCAGTAATAAACTATAATCAGATGTTTTAAAATTTCTCTTTTCAGGATGTGGTCTAAATTACCATAAGAGATGTGCATTTAAAATCCCTAACAACTGCAGTGGCGTACGGAAAAGGCGCCTGTCAAATGTGTCACTAACAGGACTCAGCACTGTTCGGACAGTTTCTGCAGAACCTTCGCCCAGCATGCCAGATGAAGCCCTTCTGGTATGGGATTCCCTAGCTATAGAAGCCATGGGTGTTGCTGATAAGAAACAATGACAATTGGTGCTCTAGGACCTGGTTTTGCTTGTTACAGACTACAGAGGAGGGTGGTATGTAAATTATGAAGTGTTGCTGTGAGAAAAGGCATCTTGATGTAAAAGGGAGGTCACCAGCTAAGGTATGTGGGTTTAAGGAATGTGTCACTTCTGATACTCGCAGGAGTCTCCTCCCTTTGTCAAGAATTAGGTTATTTTGAAGGTCTAAAACTGCCACCAATGCTAATGTGAGTAGTTGCATCTTGGAGGATGTCTTCTCTGAAACTAGAAGCTTAATTTCTTCTGTATCAGACCATTATATCGATTGGGTTACGATATGAGAAAGATTGGCCTCAGGAGGACACTGTGACCCAAACACCACGGTATCAAACTGATCATCTACCACAGTCAAGGCTATAGTTGGAGCCTGTGTATCTAGCATATTTCTAAGTGTTCAGAAGGAAGTAGGAGAAATGAATGTCTGTATAATTAATGTCTGTAATGAGTCTGTATATATGTGTGTAGAAGTATATAGAGATGTACAGTATAAACATAGGCACCCATAAATATATGGTATACTTGTACATGCATTACTATAGTAGTTTTCCATCATCAAAAATAGTTTTTGGGTCACAAAATGCAGTGACTGGAGTACATTAGAATTATACATATTTTTTTATCTTTGGCATATTTATTATGACCATGAGTGTTAAAAGTAACATACTTGAATAGATAAGAATTTACACTGTGTGTAAATCAATTCACTCCTAAGTGAAAGTTTTGAAAACTTTAAGGTTTAAAAGAGAGCAAAGGATTTATAAGTACACACAACAATTATAATGTTTTCCTCTCAATTAGAATATTAAACTTATTAAACTTCACATACTAAAAGGACACTATTGCAAATGATGTAGACCTGGTGTTATATGCAGTACCATCTATGAACCATAATTATGTACTTATGGTACTGATTATCATTAGCCTAAAAGCTACTTGTAAATTAAGGTTAACATTATGAATCTGTATTTTTAATTGAAAAGCTGCATAAGTGAGTAAGGTGCTTAAGTTCTGCAAAAACTGCAACAACAAATCTTTGTAGATTATTCATCATTGTCAGAAGGTTGTTTCAGAAGTGCTGACTTATTCAGACCAAGACAGAAAATTTTGAGGAAGGCTGGCCCTAATTCTGAATAGTTTCTGGAATTTGGGTTAAAAAAAAATGACATGTGTGAGCATCCTGGTGTGCTCTCTATAAATATTTACTGCATTGTATAGTTACAACATAGCAAAAAAATTCAATTTCAGAACATTTTCAATTATATGACTGTGTTGTTTGCTGATACATTCCTACCTGTTTTGCAAAGCTACATATTTTAAAACTGTTGAAAATATTAAAATTGACAGTGAAGAAATATAGTAAATTTCACATGTACTGCAGGCTATACTTCCCTAAGAACTTGCAATCATCAGTGTACCCATGCTGATGATTCAGAACATCAGACATGCGTGCACACACGTGCATACACAAAGAAAATATGTTTACAGTAGGTACAGGGATGGACATTAGCCCAGAGAAATTACATAGCTTTCTGATTTCACTTTTATTTCAGGAAATCATGGTGTTTCTTACCAGATTTTCAGAAGTGCTCTCATATACAGCTTCTATATGTCTTTTGTTTTGTTTTGGCTTCTTTGCTTTGTGTTTCTTTTTGTTTTGGTTTTTTTTTCCCCTTTTTTAAAGTGTGCATAAGCTTTGTCAGTTCTCCTATATCAGATCTGTCCTTTGGACTCCATTCTTCTGCAGTACTTGTGAGATAAGTTTTATGGCAGTTTCTACTGTGGTACCAATCAAAGCATGCACTTTGGCATATGTATGTTTTTCTACAGTCTGTGTGAATATACTAAGAAACATTACCCTTGTTCACGAAATTGTATCATTCGTTATTAGCATTTATGTGGGACTCAAATCACTGGTAACAAAATATAATCTCTGTTTACAACCACTGTATTCAATCAGGTATCTGTCAATTCTTTAAATAGGACTAAAATTCTTTTTACCCCTCTTTATTACATAAGTCAGAGCAGTTGAGAGAGAGGGCACTCCTGGATATCTTTTCATAGATGGAATTATTAACTAAATTATGATTTCAGAACCTTTTTGTTAATATTGCGTGAACCAGAAAGAAGCCAACTTTAGCTGACTTATATTTAACTTCCAAGTCAGGCTTCTGGAAAAATGCCACTCATGAAGTGAAGAAGTTACGCTGTAACTTATGAAAATTGTGGCATCTGAAACATCTTTCAGACAGGATAATGTGGAATCCTGCAAAAGGTATTTTAATTATCCTTTCACAGGAAACCGCCACACATAGACACAGTTTCAGATGAATATAAATGTTTTCATTAGTCAATAAAACTATTCATTTGAGCTGAAGATTGACTGAGGACTGTATTTGAGTAGAGCTTTAAAAATCTACCTCTGAAGAAAAAAGTTTTTTTAATTCTTAATTTATTAGTGTAAAACTCATCAACAAAAATGCTAAAAACAGGTAGAACTAGGAGGATGCTATGTAACTCAGATTTTTACCTGTTGTAGTTCAAATACAATTCTTTTGCATCCTATTCTGTACAGTAGAGTGAGAGTATAAAATAATTGCACATTCATGCTTGCTTCTAAAGTAACATTGTTTTCTGTCTTTTTCTTCCCCTTATTTCTTTGTGCTTTTTTTTCTTCTTTCCAACTTCCTGTCTCAGTCTCCTGTCAGCCCTGGCTATGAGGTATGTACTGAATTTACTCCCTATCATAGTGTGAAGAATAACCTCTTTTATGATTATCAGTGTCAATGTGAAGAAATGCAGGAATTTAATCAGATTAGTATATTATAATCTTCAGAACTCAAGAACATTTGTTTTTCTTAGAAAGAGTATACCCAGTGAGAAACTCCAAAGTCCAGATTCCAAAGTGAAAGTCATAATACATATACTAAAGAATAAAATTAGCTGTCAAAATATTTTGATACAAAAGTGGCTTTTTCATTTCTTAAGCATGATAGAGGTCATTGGTTGGTCTGAGGCCCCTTTTTTACTGGTAGTAACACATCGGAAGAAAATTTTAACTTCACTTTCAGAACTTTGGGAATTTGCTGGAGTAATGTAGAAAATAAACATTTTATTTTAAGCTGAACAAACATGACCGTTAAGTGCTCACCAGGAATAAATGTCGAATACCATAATGCAGTATAGTAGCCTTTTTGAGTATATGGTTGCATTAAAAAAAAAACAACAAACAAACCACAAACAACAACGACACAGTGAAGGATTCTTTATTTCTGTGGAAATAAATATGAACAGTGTATAAGTAAGTTACAGCTATATTTAAAAAGACTATCAAGTCTAAATGAGAAAAAAATTATTTTTTTTTAATGGGTACTTTGTATCAGAGGTTGCCCTCTTTTGCTTTCAGTGTGGATTTTCCAAATAAGTTTGTTTTGTGTTTAGTTTCAAAATTTTTTTAAATATGAAATGTTGGCATTTTTCCCTGCAGCATATATTTGAGATGCAGCCAGAGAAGAGCATGTTTTGCAAGTGTTTTCTAGTTTAGAAATACTACATAGTTAATCTAAGGAATATTTTGTTATGCTGAAATGAAGATTTTCATGACCAAACATCTGTTTCTTCAAAGGAAATAACTTTATTATTCCTAAAGTACATACATTCTTATTGTAGTGTGTCCCAGAATTCCAACAGAATACACATAAAGCAATACAAACAAACAGATATAGAACAGGTTTTTTGTAATATCTAAGATAATTCTATTTAAGTACATGCTCTCTATAAAATGATGAAACCATCAATCTGGATGGTTATGGATTACCTTAAATTAACATTAATTAAAAGTAGTAATTAAAAAAAAGTATTTGTAGGAAAAACATTGTGTTTCTTCTGTAAAAAGAAAAATATGTTAACCATCTATGATTTTTACTTTAAAATACATTTATATGATACAAGAGAATTTTATTTCTATTTATTTTTATGCATGTTATGTATTTTTGTATATGTTACATGGAAGTGATATATCAGAAAAAGCCTAGCTAAGCTTTGCATTTAAAACAGAAATGCTGTGTCTCATGGGGCATAGGTAAAGGGAATATTACGTTACCTACATATTATCTTTGTTTTTTCAATGAAGAATCAGGTATTATTTTTCACTAAATAATTTCAAATTTAAATAATTTTAGTTAAAAATACTATTTACGTATCATTGACAGAATGCAAAGCACTAGGTGTTGCCTACCTCTGTAGATTTGATATAAGCGGAGCTGGCTTGAGGCTTTTCAGCTATATATAGAGGAGTGATTTTGCAGAACTAGGACAGGGAATTGTCTTGAGTTGTAGGTGGCCATTTTCTCTTTCTTCCTTTGTACCCAGCTCTAATACAGCTGCCTTTTTCTCTTACTCTAGTGAAGCAAGGAATCCACTTTTCCAGTAACTAAAAATTTCCCACTGTACGGAGCCTTCCTCTTCCATACTCAAGACAGAAGGCATATCTCCCTTTCCCATTCCCATCCCTATAGAGCCTCATATGCCTCCCCAGCTCACTGGACTGAAAAAAAGGAGTCCTTGAGGGAAGGGTTAAAGAAGAACTATGGTGTTGCAGCTGAGAGCAGCTTCGTGCCTTTAAGCCAGTTGTAATTAGTAGGAGTCCTTTTCTAATGGCTAGCATAGAGTTCATTAGACCAAAGATCCTCAGAGGCAAAATTAGCATTTCCTCTTGAAGGAAGACACTCAAGTTAACTGTGAATTAATACCACTCATAGTTACGTTCTGTTCTTGCCATCCCCAAGTTATCCCCCCATGTTTCAGTGATGTACACTGCACATTCCTTTCTCTCTTATGGGAACTTGTTTTCAGTGTGCTCACTTGTTTAATAAAAAACCCTAGATGTTATTTAAAAATAATAAAAGTGTAAAGTATAGGCTGTGAACTAAATGTTTACATTGATTTAGTGCCAGGTTCACCAGGTGAATCTAGGGTCATGCACTGAACAGAACTGAAAATCAAGAACTCAGCGAATCTGACACTGAAAGTTAAATATTTAAATAGGAATTTAAGCTTATTCCACAATCTTTTAGGTATTTTGTTTTATTTTCTTGCTTTTGTACAATTATATAAAGTATTAAGACATAATAATGGTAAAAAACAACTCAACAAAAACTATTTAAAATGTAGTTCCCTTTTTTCTTAAAGCATTGCATGTCTGTGATATTCAAAGTCCAACTGAACCCTGAATTAAAACATTGTAGGATAAAGAAAGTAAATTTGGAATGGCTTACCTTACACCACTGCTTTGCTGTAAAATAATGGTAGTCCCTGTACTAGCTGCCATGCTCTAATTGCTGTAGAACTGAATTTCTTGGGACTAATTTGAACTACATTAGAGCCTTTCTGGCCTAATTTGCCCCAGTATAATTGTTTCAGAAGTTCATTACAGCTGGATGATCAAGCCAATTATTTTAAGTTAAAAGATGTATATTTAGGAAAGCACTAAATATTGCATCAATTGTGCACTTAATATTTTCCAAATATCTAGGAAAATAGGTAGAAGAGAAAATGGTAAACATCTTAAGATGTGCATGTTCTGAAGTTTCTTATGTGCCATGTCTGTTGAAGATTTTGAATGCAACTTGTTTATGATCCCTTGGAGTTATTTTATGGGTATTTGATTCTTCAACATGAAAGAGGAGAGAGGTTCAGGTTGTTCTTGTCCTTTGGTAGTTGCCACTTGTTCTTAAATCCCCTATTTTGTTCTGAGGAAATTAATATAATGTCCTTCATATAAGTCACCATGCCTTAAACTGAGGACGTGTAGAGGCTCTGCGACTGTGACAACAGGAATTCTTCAAGACCCTATGGTGTGTCTAAGCAAATGTACACTCAGAGCTAAGTTCTTGTAGTTTCTAACACAAGGGTTTGCACTTACTGAAAATACAAAAAAGTGGCAAACTGTGCAGCACACATTTTACTATAGCATCTCTGAAACATCATTCGTATTAGTGCTGGGTCTTGTGAAATGATACAAGATCCCAAAGTGCAATTTGTATTTTGAGGAATAGATGCAGTCAGCACAACCTTTTATCTTCTCTTACTTGACCCAAACATGTTCAATGATGCTTTTCTTTCTAATGTATAAGCTTGTTTTTCTGCATTGGTAACATCCTACTGGCCCCAGACTTCCTCTCTTTAGATAAGCCTCACTGGCTGGTTTGTCTGCACCTCCTCTGTCCAGTGCCAAAACTTTTCCCAAAGCAGTGGCTGTGGTTAAGCCCAAAGACCTGCTGTTTATCCCTGATTTGGTAAGGTAAAAAGGGAATGTTCGTATGTGATAGGGTGAACCAGAATTGTGCAAAGATTCCCTGAAGGGTTTTGTCTTGAATTATGACTTGTCTATCTGCGGGTTTTTTTTCCTTTTCTGATTAGTTCTATGCAGTAGGCACAACTGAGCTGCTGAGTCTGGTTTATGACATGGGCATGCTGGTATTGTAGAATGAAGTTGTGTCTGTAAGATGTAGGAAAAAAGCTTTGTGCTATATAAGCCCTACTATGCCTGCTGGCACTAGCAAATAATTGTCAACAGAGGGCTTTTGTTTTGGGAAATCCCTGACTCTGAGAAGTCACACAATGACTTCTCAAACCCAGTAATCTTCTCTTGTTACTTTACAAAATAAGGCAAGTTACAGACGGAGCATTCAAACCACTGTTTGCTAGTATTGATGTCTTGAGTGGAGGAAGAGGGTATAATAATTTCCATCTGTGAATAGTTTAATATTAACAGCTTGTACTGAAGTCAGTTCTCTGATGTGTTTACACATGTTACACTGAAGTGTTTTTCAGACCATAGCTATCTAACTATGGTTAGGATTAAGTCATACGCTTGACTTAGAGTGCAAGGAGCCTTGGAAGACAACACAGTTGATTGCAGTCTAAGTGTAGTATTTCAGTATATTTAACTGAAGATTTGTTTCCTTGAATTCACTTAATTTTAGTCACTTAGTTTAATTTGTGAAAGAAAGTCAACATTTGCACTGCATTAAAAACATACTAGTTCCTGTGGTTACATAGTTATCTAGCACCTCATTTAACAGGAGCTTCCTGTGAATAAATTGTATATGAACATATTAAGGCTTTATCCTCTGCCTTCAATATAGGAAGGAAATGCATGTTTCAGCAGCTCTGCTTCAACACTGAAAATGAAACTTCACATGGACAGTTATTGCTGTTTGGTTTTTTTAATACACATCACTTTTCTGGGTTGTCCAAATAAATTTAAAATCTAGCTCATGATAGTTTGTTTCTTTTGTTAAGGCACACCTGTCAAAATTGTAGGAATGCCTATGTTGGTTTTGATTTAACATCTCATTGTAAAGTGCAGGAATAATGTCACAATACCTTTTAGATGTTGAGCCTGCAAAAGTTAGCATTTCTTTGTGAACATTTTTAGAAAATTGTATATTTAGGGGAGTATAGGATGGGTAGCCTGTTCTTTTCTGAGTGAAGTTTACTGACTTGAATGTGTTTCTGCAAGCTTGTTTTAAAGTAAGGTGATGAAATGTCAAAACTGAAGTATTTTCTGACTCTTCTAGAACGTGAAGCTTTTCAGTAAAGTTTTGTTAGAATCTCTGGGACGTTTTTAGTGGGACTCTCGAAACCTTTTAAAAGAAATCAGGCAAACGGCAGTCTGATTTATGTTTTCGGCTACGCTGTGAAGCTGGCTTGCAGGGCTGGTCCTATCTTTGTTCCCATAGACGCCAGCTCTGCATCCAGGCAGTCAGCTTTTATTGCTTCCTCTTAGTGCCTTCATCATCTCCCTAATGTTTCTTTGACTTCTGTGCCTGGGAGGGATAGATACTGTGCTAGAAGACAGTCAAACTCACCCCAGTAATAAGAACAGCTGAATCCATTGGCAGGGCATCAGTTTTTATTTCAGTTTCTTAATTGTATTTGGCAATGGATTTGGACAAGATAAAAATGACAGGAAAGATCTCCTGCTGAGGTATTTTTATCTTTGGGGTAGGAGTTCTATGGAAGACTGTCTGCTTCCTGCAGTGACAGGGCTCTATACAACTCCTTTGTGGTTCTGGCTACTGTAGACAAGTTGTTATATCTTTGAATACCTTTTAACAAAGATCACCAGATAAACCATGAGTAGCGTCAGTATATTCAAAGAAATGAAGAAGAAGGAGGGGCAAGGCATCAGCTAATAAGAGTCATGCAGAATGTTCCATGTTGGGGAAAAGCTTGGCCCTTCTTCCTCCTTGGAATTAAAACCAAACTTTTTCAAAATAAGAGGAAGCAAACACTGGATTCTATTAGATAGTCTCATAGTTTATGACATCATTAAATTGAAGTCTCTGCAGTTGTCACTGGCTTAGTTGGCCATCTGTACAGTTAAATATCTACACATGTTTCTGCATGTTTGGTGTCACTTGGAAAATCATATTCTGAGCTGTTAAAGTATAGATTACCTTGCTGGGATGATTGTTCTAAAGTACTGTTTAGTGTTTGGAGCCACGCAGGCTGTTAGTTTCCATGGTGTAATCCAGTTAAGCAATCATTTCCTGGGAAGTTTCCAGATTTGCTGAGTCAGTAGTCTGGCTTAGTACCAGGAAAAAACTAACTTATCTTTCTAACAAACCAGGCACACTGGCCACAGAAGAAGGTGCTTTGTGGAAGATATTCTTGGTTTTGCAGTGAAAATAGGATAGTTTGTAGTTTCCTTTTCTTTCAGGGCCTTTACATTGAGACATTGGTCTGACGCTGGGAGTGCTGGAAGTTAAAATTGACAGATACTGAGAGTTTTAGAAGATATTGGGAGGAGAAGCACCTCATAATTGACACGAGGGAGGAGATACTCCTCCTCCTAATCAGTCAGTCATCAGAGGGGTATGGAGTGATGCTCTGGCTGTTGCTGCCATGAGTTCTCTGTCAACAGCTTCTCTTCTTGTGCTACCTCTGAGCAGGAGGCAAGGGTCACATTTCTGGGAGAGGGAAAGAGTGTGAGTCCATCATATCAGGCCTAGACATTCAGGAGACAGACCAGATCTTTGACTGCTGATGTCTCTTCTAATATAGGAGTAGGTGAAACTCAGCTTTACCCCTTACTTGACCTGAAGACACTGTAAATTAAGAATTGTATAACAGCCCAGTGCTTGCAGAATAGCAAACAAAAGCTGAAATACTTTTTCTGTAAATTGGACTGTAATAGGAAAAGCTGACAGATGCTACCTACAAAGATACATTAGAGTGATCTTAGTCCTATTATTTAGTTTCACTCATTTTGAAGTGAAAGTGGTGAAATGGTTGTGTTCGTTATGAGCTTGTTATGCATTCTCAGTGTATATATTTTTAACAGAAACAGAAGCAGCAGTTTAAATGTTAAAATCACATTAAAAAGTTGTCGTAGGGACCAGTCTTCAAGATTGACATCCTGCAGTAGATCTTCCAATGTTTTAACTTTTGTTGAGTATCCATTACCACTTGAACTGTAGAAAACAATTCTAAATTACTAGCAAAAATTTAATTGTCTGTTGTCTAATGTTACTTGGAACAACAGGATGAAAGCTTTATCAATGGTAATCTGGTATTCTATCAAAGCTGATGGTATGCTGAGTGACTGTTGCATAGTGACCTTTCAGAAAGGATTGTCTCGATATAGAGCATCTAGAATTCCCTTTTTGTCCAACCTGGCATTTTCTCAGAACCATCCAGAGTATATACTAGCACATTAAAACTTAAAAACTTGCCATAAAACTGAAAAAGCACAAATAGTAGCAAATAATTTGTCCCACACTCATACTGTACCACACCCAAGATTTAATCAGACATAATCTAGGCCGCAGATCTCAGCAGTCAGAGCCTAAGTTGTAGGAAAGCCTGTCTCTCTCTGTTAATCATATAGGTACCTAAGATTAGTCTCAGTACATTTCAGCAGCACCACTGAAGCTTCTAAAACCTGCAAGGCAAGGCAGTGCATTGGTAAGAATAACTGGGCCAAACCAGCTTTCTAAAATCCTTTGAGCCTGAGGCTAACTAGATGTAAGTAGTTTGGGCTCCTAGAACATTTTTGGCAGTATTCAGTTGCCAAAATAATTTTGGATTTGGCAGTATTTGGAAGATGAAGGAAAAGAATGACAATACAAAGCAGATTTAGTTTAGGTGATATTAGACAGGGTTCTAAGAGAGATCATAGTGTTAGGAGATACTTGAATCACTCCTGCTTAAGATGGGTAAGATTGTCAAGAAATAGCTCTAGTGGTAACAATGCTAAACTGAAATATTAGTTTGTTGCAGTGACATAATGAAAGCAAGCAATAGGACTCTGCCCATAAGAAATTGTTACTCCTTTTCAATTAAAGTACATTTTGAGATAATAGTGTCACTACATGTGAAAAGTCCACCAAATGTGGCAAAGGCACAAGACAAAGGCAGCAAAATGTTGTGGCTAATGCCTTGCAGGTGGTAATTAGGATTCATGCAAACCATTCAAGAATTAATTTATTTAAAAAGAAAATACGTTAAAATGTAGTATGTCACATATAAAACTGTTCTTGGGAACACTGCAGAGCAAATTCAGAGTTAGGTATCTGACCACAGCATAGGGTTGAGGAGGTAACCTGAAACGCACTGCACTAACACTGAAGGAGCATCAGTCTAGGCCAAAACTGTCCCTATGCTACATACATACAAGAATGAGAGGATTATGATTTAATCATAAACTGAGACTAGTTTGGGGTTTTTTCATATGTGTGAGGGCTTTACAGAGCATGAAGATCTAAAACTCAGGAAGTAGACACGTAATATCAAAGGATGTACTCCTACTTTTTCCACTGTTATTTGTGATAACTAAAAGACAGATGTTTTCTTAGACTTGTTTTGATCTAGTTTGTTTATGGTGACCATATGTACCTGGCTCATACAATGTATTTTGCATATTTTCCCTTGATTTAACAGGACTGCATTTATACAGTGGATAAGCATGTGATGTTGGCACTGTTGTCAATTAGCAGGGTAGCTCTAATGTTCAGCAAATCTATTGCATATGCTTCTTTCTAAAGACCAGATAGTTCTACAGTATAACCAAAAGGAGTGATCTTCATAGTAAGAAACCTACCTAACTTTCAAATGCATCTTTACTCCCAAGATTCTCAGACAGATGCATACAGAAATGTATTTTTGTATTTTGATGACTAGATAATAATAATCAGCCTTCCCAGATAAAGAGTTTCCTATAATATTATTAGTTTGAGGCAAAACTGTTTTTCAAGTTAGGCCAGCCTGAAGTTTCAGCTACCTACAGCTTGTTGAACAGTGCAGGCTGACTGGGAATGACTCATTTTCGAGCCTTCAGTTATCAGATTAATTGCAGATGATGGCAAGAAGATGCTGAGTGATCAAGCTGCATCTTTCTGCTTTATTTTCTCCTTTCCATGTTAACTGTGGATATAGTTTGGTTGTTTCTCAAGGGCAGTTCTTAGGAGAAGGCAGTTTTCTGGGTCAGTTGTTTCCTGGGGTAATTACCATATTTACATATAAATGAATTTAGTAGAGAAAGTAAGGTAACTCGTTTCTTTCAGGGATTCTTTGGATTCCATACCTTCGACTGTGTGTCTCACTTCATACATATATATGCATTTAAATACCTATTGTGATCTATTGGGCATAATCTAAATGTGGTAAGGTTAGTGATAGCAAAAACTATAAATAAAGGGAATGGAAAATACTAATCTGTTTTCTGTCAAAACCTGCAGACAAATAGATGAAGGTAATCATTTTATAATGTGTATGCAAAAAAATACAGCCTTTCAAGGTTATCCTTGATTCAGAAAATACAGAAAATAGCAGTGATAGTTACAGAACAACAGAAAATAAGAGAGGTAAAAATGGTTTGTGTTTTTACTGGAACACAAAATGCTTTTCTGAGAAATCCTTAGTGAGTATTTTCTTTTTGATATTTAAAAAAAAAAAAAATTCATCCACAATGTGAAATGTATGATAGTAGTGTTGGCAAATATATTGTTTGATGCCAATCTAATTTTTGAAGGAGTCTGAGAGGGATATGTCGCATGTTTATTAATTTGTAAAAGCAGTACTACCAATGATTATTTCAAATGTTCTTTTTATGTATTTCACAGCAAAAGACACCTTCAGAATCATTCACTGGGCGAGAGAAGAGATCAAATTCACAGTCCTACATTGGACGGCCTATTCAGCTAGACAAGATCTTATTGTCCAAGGTTAAAGTGCCTCACACTTTTGTCATCCACTCTTACACACGGCCAACAGTTTGCCAGTACTGTAAGAAGCTTCTCAAAGGGCTTTTTAGACAGGGCTTGCAGTGCAAAGGTAAGTAAACACCCTTTAGGAACATTAAAGCTAAGTAGAATAAAATTAGTAAATCAGTAAATTGGAGTAGTTACTGTGTAGCCTTACTCATGATTCCTTCGCTAAGTTGTCTAGGTGTAGACACATGTACAATTACATTGGATTAAGTTGGAACCAAACTGACAGTAATGACAGTTCTGCAGGAGCTGGCTGCAGGGCTGTTCACTCTTACCCTTCGGTCTATGGTATATCCTTAGTGGCTCACATCTTTTTCATTCAGGTGTAAATTGTCTTGTGTTTGGCACTTGGTGGGCGTGTGCCCACAGGCAGTTACAGCAGAATATTTAACACAAAGGACTGTATTCTTATCTTCATTGTTTTCAGTCTTCAGTCTTATGCTTGAATTGAAGTGCATGCCTGAGTTCCAGCAATTCAGGGTTTTGAGGTTGTTGTAATGGAAATAAAATAAGATGAGCTTATATGATAATTTAAACCCACATATTTTCAATGTGATTACTGTGTTCTCAAGTCTCATGGTGTTGTACCTTAGAAGAATCAAGCTCCTTGGATTGTAGCCTAGATTACTGACTCACCTTAGCCAGCTAGAATGTCCATAAATACAAAGAGTTTTTGTGCATGCTGTGGTGTTAGATAATGTTGGCTTAACATGATCATCAAAATCACCTTCCTTCTATTAAAATAAACAAAAACTATAATAGAATTAATCAGTATACTTTGGTTTGCTTCTTTGAACTAATACCCTGCAAGGATTCAAAGTTGCATTTATTTAAGGTATGATTCTGACATGACTTAACAAAGCAAAATCTCTATGAAGACATCACCTGTTTCATTTTGAATCCCAGTGACATAAATATTAACGTGATTTAAAAAAATATATATACACCTACAGTTTGGCACTGATGTTCCTCGGTAGGTTTGTGAATCAATCCAGTGTTGAGTAATGACAAGGATATCCTTAGTACATTTCTTCCTTCCTGACTCTTTGCTTTTCCAGGTGCGTAAATAAGGTACAGCTCTTAGTTCAAGTAAAATGTGTTCATAAGCCAAATGAAAACATTTAAGGTGACATCTAATAAAGTGCTACTTACACATATGAAAAAAGTAGAGTGAAATAAAAATAGCTGGAAAATAAGGAAGATATTGAAGGGCCTCTCCACAGAAAACTGTCTAGAAATTGCTTTGCAACGCAAAGAACAAGTATTTTCTCACTTACAGTTGTTGGCGAGGGTTTGGCTGTTTCAAATTTCAGTCTTCAGCTTTGATTTGTAGTCAGTCATTTAAGCTACGTTGGTTACACTGCAGCCTAATCTGCTTCTTTCGCTGAAAAAAAGCAGCTCTGGCTTTGCAGCCAAGCACTCGGGTCTCTTGATGGCTCCCCTAGAAGAGAGGAGCATACAATTCAGTTGCAGTTAGTGCCTCCACACACCTGACATTGGTAGTACTTTCAGCGAAGCACAATTCTAGCATCTTCATCCTGTGCCTTCCACTAGCAGATGACATGTAGCCAGGCTAAGGAACACTCTCTGGACACGTTAACTTCGTATGGGTGAAACAGTAGGGCTTGACATTTATAGGCTGGATAGCAGGAAAAAATATAATTCTGTCACAGAAAAAGATAAATGATTTTACTCTCTCCCTGTTGTTTTGTTTTGTTTTGTTTTTTTTAAACAGACTGTAGGTTCAACTGTCACAAACGCTGTGCTCCTAAAGTGCCAAATAACTGCCTGGGGGAAGTTGCAATTAATGGAGGTAAGTTGCCCTAGCAATTGTTTCTGTCATGGCTTAAACCATCAGTTAAATAGAAGAGAAATGTAAAACCTTGACGCGTACAAAGATGTGTTTTCCCATTGCTTGGGAGTGGCCTTTCCTACACAATATCTTTGTTGTAAGTCAAAGATGAAGTGTGGGAGGAACCCTACAAGTGGCTCATACACCATGATCTTGGAGCGTGTGTTTCCCATATAGGTGGCACTGACAGACAGGCTCAGCTGTGCCACAGAGGTGGTGTCCGCAGCAAGATGGCTGGGTGATCATGGCCTGTTGAATGCAGAGTGCCAGAGTAAAGCAAAAAGCCAATGCAAGAGAAGTTGACGTTCACCTGTCAGATACAAGCACAAAATTGATTTTGAGTCTGGGGAGGAAAAACATGTTTTAGGATAATATATCACAGGAGGAAAAGCATACCTAGAAGAACTGGAAGGCCCGCCACCAAAAAGTTCTGCTGCTTACTGTTGACGTAAAACTAATCATACTGTTGCCAGGAGTAAAGGCTTGAATATCTGCTGATTTTCCCGTACGAGTGCTGTCGGTTTTGTGTCAAGTATAGGAATGTATGGATAGGCTTGACAGACGGTACTGGACAAAAAAAGGGTGGTTGTAGATAAGTTGTTGATTGCCTTGAAAATATCACTTTTCTATGTGATAAGGGAATGTGAGGTGTGGTGAAGTGTTCAGTTTCTAATGCATATTACCATGTTTAGTTGTCAGCCTACATTGCTTCTTAGGTGAATGAACTATTGCCTTATTAGGCATCCTTTTTAAAATTTAAAATCAGTGATACACTTTTTTGAAGAGATATCAAGAATTTCCAAAATTAGGAACATTAACTAGTATTTTTCATAGTAGTGCAACTGTATAACTAGAATTTTTTTCTGTTTAATGGCAATTAGTGTAGGCAAAAATATTTCTTATGCTGAGTATCCACCTTGAGAAATGGTAAGGTTTGTGATTTTCTGGAAGGCTGATGGTGCACTCGTACTGCTTGTCCTACCTGGTGCACCTCATACTGGACTCTTGGAGTCAGTATGGTTTTTTGTTTTGTTTTGTTTTTTCATGTCTATACACCATGTATACGTCACTTAACCATTAACCATCCCATAGTTATACTATTTCTTCAGGAGTGCAAGTAATGGTGCTTATGGAAGTTTGTGGCTTGGTTTCCAAATCCAAAACTTAAACGTACACCATGATATGCTAATATGCTGTCAGCAAAAGTAACTAAATCTGCTTAGAAATGACCATTTTTTTCCTGTATAGGTGCAGTTTTAGAGAAGAGTGCAAAACAGGATTGATCAAAAGTGCTTAGAGAAGGCAGAAAGGCAAGCCATATTTCTGGATAGCTGGACTAAATGAATAAAAATATATTTGTTTCTGAATTACTCCTTTAAGTTCCCTATTTCCATCGGAGGCAGATGTATTTCAGCCCTCCAACACACCCTCTGTGCCCCCTCCCTGCCTTTGTCCCGCAAGCAACACACTACTTTCGTTGACTTGACTCCTATACATGGATTTGATGCCAGGGTGATGGGAAGTGATGATTTGTCTGAGGAATTGCTGAGTGAGGAAAGCTTGTGTTCTCACCCCAAGTGGCTTTGCACATACTCCAAGCTTACTCCAAGCATACTCCTTTAAGCTCTCCAGCTTAAAATTTATAAAACTTGGCTTTTCCCCACCAAATAGCCGTAGTATGGTATCCATAGTGTCAAAGTAGAACTCTTAATTGTGTGTCCTAAATGGCTGCTATAAGGTCCTTAGGATTATCAAAGGCTATTTCATCCTGGTATCTTGTTTGTATTTTTACAGTAGTTCGGTTCACATTATTTTCAAACAATAAATAAAAATACAGTATCTATCACTCTGTCCATCTGCTGTGTGATACATCTTCCCCAAAATAGTAAGTGAAGGAAGAGCTGAAGCAATAAAATTTCAAGTATGGTCTCATTAATAAACACATTACATACTAAATGTAGGAGGTTATTTTTAACTGACTGTGGATTTATTAAAACCAGAAATTTAAAAAGTGTTGTAGGGATAGCAAAGAGAGAGCCTTGCAACTGTAAAGTGCCATTCATGGCTAGATGACTATTTCTGCTAGACATGAAGAATGATGTGTCTCTTAATCACACACCAGTAGCTTATATCCAAATATTACAAGACTACTGTACATGGAAGCCAACCTTTCAGCTGTACACTTCCAATTTTAGTGAAATGCCATCAATTCAAAACATCAGCTGTCAGCCAGTTCAGTGTGCTTTTTCTTTTGGGGCATCATGTACAGCGACTGTCAAGAGCCTTCCTCCACACCATTAGTCAAAAATTTCTCAGTAAGGATATTTTGTGTATTTCATGTGATTTTTAACCTTACTTCAAATTTCTGAGATACTGCAAACATCCCAGAAAAGCTAACGTTGTCTTTAGTATCTGACAGGGCTGATGATTTTGACAAGTTAGATCAGAATCTGTGTTGCAGCAGGCTGATTTTCAACAACATGCCTTTTTTGAGCACTTTTGCGTTTGGTTGGTGGGTTTGGGTTTTGGGGGGTTTGGAAGGATTTTGGGGGGATAAGGGCAGTTGTTTGTTTTTGTAATGTAGGTCCTTAGGTAAATAAGTTTAAATTTTTTTCTTCCTTTCTGTCTTCCAGATAAATCATTCATAGGCAGCAATGCAATAAAAAGTTACGTCTTACTTTGCTCTTGCTTAGGTATATCTAATCTTGAAACTGGAAAGTTTAGCGTAATTTAAGTCTAAGATGGAAGACACTATTAATACTATGCCATAGTCAAATAAGTTAAATCCTAAGTCTTTGTATTTTTCTATGCTGCATTACACTGGACTTTTTCATATTTATTTAATATTTATTTTCTAAAGGCAGGGAATGTTATTCCAATAGTACAGGTTACTGTGCCATATTGTGCAGCCTTCACAGAGAACACTGGTGCAAAGGAGATATCTTTTTTCCTTCAAAATATAGTTCACATTATAAGTAATTTTCTTGGGATTTTTTTCAGTAGTTCATTGTCATGTTATCATCATATTACAAAATTCCTAATTTTGCAATTACTGCTCTTCTAGCATCAGGTTGCAGCTGTAGCCTGCCAACAGTAATCAAGCCAGTGTATAACATTCAAGCTGTGTAAAAAAATCTGCCAGAAGATCTCAGAAATAAAGCTGATGAGTATAGAATGTTTGATAGATGTTCGTGGATAAAAAATTCTGCTTTGACTTTGGAATTTTTTAATAGAAAGTTGTATTTCTGAAAATATTTTAGTTTGATGCATTTCTAGTTTTCTGCAGTGATTTTCTAAATGACTCGTTAAAAAACACACTTCAACATTACACATAGAATACTGAGTAGAGACAATAGAGTTCCAAAGAGAACCCTAGTTTTTCTGAAGCTCAAAATGTGTCAAGATGGTATGACTGGAGTATTGAATATTTTCACATTATAACTTGAGAAATGATATTCCAGATCTTCTGAGTCCTGGGGCTGAGTCTGATGTGGTCATGGAAGAAGGGAGTGATGACAATGACAGTGAAAGAAACAGTGGGTTTATAGACGACATGGAAGAATCTATAGCTCATGATTCTGAGATGTCAATGACAGGATGCCACAGTGACAATGGGGAAATGCAAGATGCTGATCCAGATCACGATGAGTCTAACAGGATGATCAGGTGAGCTGAGGAGTGAGTGTACCTTCCATATTCTTTTGTATTTATTTGTGAGAATCATGTCTAGGGGTCAAGGAGCTACTTATGTGGACGCTATTCTCACTCAATGAGAATGAAGAGAGCTAGTGATATGTGGTGGTTCTGAAATTGCAATGAAATTGCTTCATTGAATATATGCATTAGGAATTTGAGATGCTAGAAAATTATTGTCAAGTTGAAGTATCAATTGAAAACTAATATACAAGTGATTGTTACAGATGTGCTCTCTTATGAAATTTGTGTTGTGAAACTGTCTGCATGAGCAAGAGGGAGCCATTATTTTTTTTTTTTACTTTTTTCGCCTGACTACGAAATGCCGGTTCAATGCCTGGTCACTTAAATGAATAAAATTTTTTAAAAAAAATAAGCTAAATGGCTTGGTATAATTGGCTCTAGTTGAATTGTTTGTGGTTTTTAGATAGTTTTAGAAAGAAGGAAAGTTTGACAGACTTGAAGTAATAGTTTGAAGCAAGTTACAAAATAGATTAGTGGTTAGAAATGACTAATCAGGAAGGAAAATAGGAATTGAATTGTGCAACTTACCTCAGAAATTTCTGAAGACAATAAAACATAATTGACTTATTGGAACTGTACAGAATAATAGAGGAAAAAGTAGAGATTATTCATTGTCATGGAACCTAAAATTAATTAAGATACTTTAATCTGTAATTTCCTTGGTGGAAGGGATCCATACCTTGAAGAATTACAGAATATTTTTCTTTCACAGGCCCCTGTTTGGCTTGTAGTTTTCGCTTTTATTTTGCTTACTAGAAGTCTGTAGCAGTGAAACGTTCCCCTTAGCCCTCTGTTACTAACATATGCCTGTTGCACTGATGGAAAACAATCCGTTTCAGCAATATGCACTTCTACTTCCTGCAGCAGTGAACTGGTTTTCCTACTGTTATATTCATCTGCATAGACACTATATATAGACAGCTTGTATCACTCGAATATAAACCTGTGCTTATGTCACAAATTCAGTGTCATATAATATTTTGAATGTCCAAGTTGTTTTAAATGGACAACATTGCAGGGTTTCAAAATATAAATACTCAATTATAACTAATAAAAACATGGATAACCAGAGTACATGTTTTACTTCGTTGAGGGCCATATCTGTATTTGCAGTAGTACCTTCTTCTAATTATTTCTAAGGGTAGTCTCCACATCCATGGATTAAGTGATATATAAAAGACAAAGAAAGAAGTAAACCTCTTGCCAGTACACACAAGAGTAAACAGGAACTCATTTGATCATTTTTAGGCAAAGAAGAGATGTTAACTGTATATTACAGTCTTAAGGAACCTTTAAGACAGCATGCTTTTTGCATTTTGATTGGAAACTGCCAATTCATAAAATGTTTCTTATTTCCAGGATGCTTTACAGTGAAACAGGGCCACCTGCAGATATCTACAGTCACTACTGTGGAAACTTAAGATATTAATCTTGTCCTGGGCTGTTTCTGCCCGTTTTTGTTGGAGTTGTACCAATAGGTTTGCCACGAGGGCAGAACACATGAGCTTTTTGTGCTGTGTTTTCATATACAACACAGCATCTCTGTTTAAAGTTCTGCCAGAAATAACTAAGTGTTTAGGTTTAAGATTGAAGCAGATGATGGGTCCATATTCCATTACACAGAATCTGCTTTAGTAATGGTTTACTCTTAATAGCAAGGAAAGTGGGAAGATCAGCTTGGTTCCCTCTTACACCTCTCCAACTAGATAATCCAGTTTTTATCTGATGAAGATGTCAGGCATAGTATCAAGTTCTTATACCTTCCCGACTTACAGTGTGTTAGTCAAGCCGTGGAAAGTTTCAGCATGCATATCCCAGAGTGCAAGGCAGTGGGACTTGCTTTAGGTCTTTGAGAATAAAATATATTAGCTTCAGCCTCTTTCTCTGAGGGGTTTCAGCAGATTGTCTGCTGTGCCCTGCTAGGCAGCTGACAAGTTTTTCTACTCAGTAAAACATCAGTACATGTGTGATTGAACCCAAGAAAGATCACAGGACAGTAATCTGATGGACAATGTTTGATTAGAGATGTTATGAGAGATTCTAGATCAAGTACTGGTCTGAATCACGCATAGCACAGGCTTGAGTTATGGCTCCCACACCCTGAGGAGCTGGGACCCTGAGGCCCTAGTCATTTGCCCATCTTCTTAGGTCATCATTAAGAATATTTTTTGGGAGAGTGTATGTATATGTAAGCCTTCAGAAGGTCTCTGACATTCTTCTGGTGTAGCATTATATTGTTTTTGTCTTCATAATCTCAAGATACTTGGAATGACAAAAAGGGTAGAGTTCAGGTCTGATAGTGATGCTAAATATAAATGTGATATTGGATTTTTTAATTGGATTATATAAAAGATTTATTTTTTCTTTTCATCCAAAGTTATCTTCTTTTTAAAAGCTTTTATTGATTTATTCTTAAGCCCTTCAACCAGCAACAATATTCCGTTAATGAGAGTGGTGCAATCTGTGAAGCACACAAAAAGGAGAAGTAGCACAGTAATGAAGGAAGGTTGGATGGTTCACTATACAAGCAAGGATACGCTGGTAAGAAATGTTAAGGAAGACTTTGTCTTACTGTACTTACTATATGATAGTACAGAATCAAATCCTAACAATGCCTTGATAATTTACAGTCACTCATGTAAGGCATTTTTTGCAGTATTTGTGATTCTTAAAGTCCTGAATCTTGTCATAACTGAGGCACTGCTTGTAAAAAACAGGAGTTAAAACACATTAAAAATATCTGAACTTGTCAGTTGCATTATCATAGACAGCCAAATGTGAAGACATTCTGAAGGAAGTAAAAAATAGTGTTAACACCTATGGGGTTCTGGAAAGTAGCTTTACTTTCCAGCTGCAGCCTCCTAGATAAGAATTTTGTGAAATAGATTTAGTGTAGAAAAAGAAGCTATTTTTATTCCGGTCTGCTAAAACAGGAGTAAAGACTTCAGTATGTGGACTTCTAAAGTGAGCTGTGGCATTATAACTGAAGCAAAACGAATGTTTAAATATTTTAGCAGCATACCTGTAGCAAAGTGGCTGAATGTCATGCAGACATTGAAGCGACATTTTAGATTTTAAAAACTTGGACAATTTGAGCAGAGCTGGGTTATTACAGGAACAACAGAGGGTGGCCCTATAAATCCTAAACTCAGACTCCTCATAAAAATCTTGTAATAGCAAATGCATCTTTATCATTCATAATTGATCTCTTCAAACTTAAGTAAAACACTTTGGAAGTGATGCTTTTGAGAAATAAACATTTCATTAATTTACTTGGAAAATGCTAGAAAGATTTTTCCCTTGTTTTTCACTGCAGAGGAAACGACACTACTGGAGACTGGACAGCAAATGCATTACACTTTTTCAGAATGATACTGGAAGCAAATATTACAAAGTAAGGAATGTTTTTCAATCTCTTTTTGTACCGGCAGATTATAATGGCTGAATTTCTGAATTAATTGCTAAAGTATGGTAGTAGTATAACTTTGATCTATGTTTGTTTTCATTATTTAAGCTGCATATCTATGTTTTGCCTTTCACAAACAAGTCTCAGAACAGAGAGGTGTCAGCTCAACAAGGACCTGTGAAACACATGTTGTGGAAATGGGAAGTTTTTATACAGGGGGAATTCAGTACCAGCAACAAATTCTGCCAAGAAACTCATCTGACATTCATTAATTCATAATACAAATTATTTCCAAACAATTAGGTATAGTATATATTATTGTAATTCTGTCCTTTGGACAACATGTGATTTTGGTTGTAAAAAGTAGTTTTAATGCTCATATCCTTTTACCTGAGGCAGTTAAAGTCCTTAGGCATGACTGTAATAATTTTTAATACTGGAAAGTATTTTTTTAGTATGGCTTCCTCTTAGGGAAATATGTCATTGAAACATGACCCAAATGTTATTCAAGATGAAACAATCAAGTTTACACCTATGTAAAAGGTGGATTTTGAATCATAATTTTGAATTAAATCATTCTGCAAATAATTTATTGTGAATAAATTTTATTAAATAAGGAATCAACAGGGTTTATCTTTTACTAGCATTCTGTTGATACACGGATGGTCCTGCTCTTTTCTGATGGCACTTCACTGCTCTCTTTGATAAGTTTAATTAAATAACTGAAGTTCTAATTGGTCTCGGAAATAAATATTTAGTACTGTACCATCAACAGTCCTCTGTGTCATGGAGTTCCAGGTTACAGGAGCCTTTTTGTTTGTACAAGAAGCCTGTGGTTAAAAGCAACAGCTAATATGAATCAGTTACATAAAGTTCATGCGTTAGTTTTATATGTTGATAATCTTTATACGGAAAGTAAAACATGTTTTCATTTTAGGAAATCCCATTATCTGAAATTTTGTCTCTGGAACCTGCAAAAACTTTCACTTTGCTGCCTCAAGGAGCCAATCCTCATTGTTTTGAAATAAGCACAGCAAATATAGTCTATTATGTTGGAGAAAACATAGAAAACCTCTCTAGTGTTCCACTGAATAACAGTGTTATCACCAGTGGTATTGGTATCGATGTGGCACGAATGTGGGAGATGGCAATACAGCATGCCCTGATGCCTGTCATCCCTAAAGGGACATCAACTGGGTCAGGACCCAGCCTGCACAGTAAGTTTATTCATTTCCTCAATTTCAGATAAGTAAAGTCATATCACAAATGACATTGCTCAATCTTCTGCGCACATTGAAAGGAAGTATTGCACAGCTGGTAAAGGCTATTCTGTCATGGCTTATCACCTGTCTGCATATTATTTTAAACACCACAGTTTCTCATCCTTCTGTTTATACTAGGACATCTATATTAATATACAAGATTCAGATTTGGTAGTGAGGAAATAGTTATGCTAATAAGGCATCTCAGCCACACTTGTTTTGCTGACATGAGTAATAGCTTCCTTGTGCAGAGGCATGAATTTTCTGAGCTCCAGTTGCGAATTGATAGGTTTTTCCCATCATAACTGTAATTTATGTTTCTAGCTATCTGCAGAAGCAGCTCTTCACTCTTTAGGTCACTGCAGCATAGATGATATGCTCCCTTTCATCCACATTTGGCTGTACAACTGCTGCAAACATTGTACCATGCTGAGATGAAATGAGCTCAAGTGTGAAGAACAGCTGTTGTAAGCACAACAAAGCATGGATGTTACTCAGGGCCAAAAGGCCTGAATGTATATCTTTGCCTCCAATTCACATACCTTTGGGTAATTCTTTAGCAAAGATGATAGCTTATGTAAACCAAACATGAAATTCATTTAAATCCAGTTCACATACTGGTAACAAAGTAGCACAGAGCAAACAATCCCGCACTACTATGCATGTTCTATTGTGGTTACTCTGCCACTTGTATTCAGCCTAGTTTAAAGCAAGTTTGAATATGTCTACACGATTTGGATTAGACCTTTTGTTGCAACATACACCCACTCTGGCACTTGACATCTGGATGCTATTAATGCAGCGTGAAATGCTAATAAGGCAGCAAGTCCTTCAGAAACCAAGTAATACAACAAGCTGTGGCATTACATCTCCAGGCACAACAGCTCACATATCAGATTAGTTCAGCTCTGTCCTTTGCTTTTTCAACTAGGTTCCAGTTAGCGTCAAATTCTGGATGTCATTTCAATCATGCTAGTTGCTTAGTGTCCCTGGTTTGAGCCCAGCATAGCTAAACAAATCACCTAAAATGCTGGACCTGGAATGACAGCTGTCTTCTCTTCCTCTTGGGAAGTTTGAAATTTTTCTTTACAAGTTGGTAGTTATCTTCAGGTTTTTTGTGTGAAAGTTAAGGTTGTCTGAGACCTTTAGAAGAAATTCCTGTGGGGACTAAGAATGATAGCAAACTTCTGTCTTCCTCTCAAAGTGTAAGACTTGTCCATGTCTTTGTTGATGCTTTTTTTCATGTAAGCACAAAGCAGTACGTGCATTTGAAAGCAAACTGGCAGTGATAAAAAGCCTTCACATAACTGAAACATTCCATTCTAAACCCAGCCTGTTCCTAAGGAAGGGCTAATAAGCCATGTGGGGCAGAAGTTATTCATGCTAATTACTGCAACTAGGACAGGTGCTGATGGGTAGTAGTGAGTGTCTTCAGTCTGTAATACAGGCTTTATAGTAAAGGACACTGGTTTTCATGAGGCTGAAATTCATAATAAGAAAATGAAAAGTCCATATTAACAGGGTTCTAGACAGAGGTAGGAGACAGAAGTGGCAATGCTCCAAAGAACCATTCCTTCCTCCCCAATATGTCGTCTTTGTGTGATACAGTTAGCAATAGGCATATTCTCAATTTTAATGAACCTCTCAGTAGGTTTGCTGTTCAAAATGCTTATGGCAACATCCTAAGCTCTGAATTTGTAGAGGCTGAGATGTTTGTTGTATTAAGGCATTATGTGTTTTTATAATGTCTCTTAAGCCAGTTGAAATATATATTACTTTTAACAGTATGCAGAACAACTTGAGTGTGTATTGGCCTTCATCTTAATATCAAATAAATTGTAGGTGACACTATAAATAAAAATTATTATTAAACTGACTACATAAAAACAGTTGCAGTTATGTTAGTTGCATGAGGTATGAAGCTCGAAAATAGAATGGATGAAAGCAATAATAAGCTTATAAATGGGAATTATGAGATTCCACTACTGAAAAATTAATAATGAAATGTATAATGCTGTTCTTTTCCATACACTGCAAAACTCTTGTTCAAGTCACGTATTTGTGGGCTGGTGTAATTTTTTATTGGCAGATAGATGAACAAGTTGACCTAATTGGTCCAGTTTCTAGCTGTCAGTAGATATTGATGTAATGTAAATGTCATTTCCTATTACTACGTGTTTGAACTTAAAGCACAGCAATCTAAAGTATATTTGCTTTTTTCCCTAGGGGATATATCCATTAGTATTTCTGTGTCAAACTGCCAAGTTCAAGAAAATGTGGTGAGTGTTTTCTGGATGCTGGTGCTAGACATGCTGTGATTAAGCTTGCAAAATCATTGATCTGTTTTGCAAAGAGGAATGTTAGAGGGGTTCCCATCAGCCATTTATTGCTTACATTGTAGAATTTAACAATTAGCTTTGCTAACTTTTGAGAGAAATCATCTTCATGGTACCTTTTCTTGAGATGCAAAAATGATATACGGGTAATTTCACTTAACACAAAAATTAACCACGAATCCTTGCAGAATGTTAAATACAAAGCAAAAATGATCTGTAGAGAATTCTGGGTTTCTTTTACACTTAGGATTGTTAGATACAGGACGCATGGTCAAGGTAAACAGTCACACCACTGGTTTTCTGTCTCATGGGCAAAGGAAATAAACAGGACTCCTTGCAGCCAAGTACAGCTTTGGAGCAGCTCTGGTATTTGCCAGAAAAAGATTTACCTGCTAGGGACATGTCCCTTTGTTTCCTAATAAAAAGCAAGACAGCCTTTATTATCAACTCCTTGGCATTCTTTTACTATCCGTTGTATATGTTGCTGGTTATTTATCAGGAAAATGAAACTGAGCTCCAAGATTTGAGGTTTGAGTCTCTCAAATGAACCTGCTAAGACCTTGTGCTTTAGCCTGTGTTTAAGCACAAAGAAATAGTGAGGTGTGAGACTCCCTCTCTGGCACTGATGGAATGTTTTACATCTCTCAACCAAAAACCCAGAACTGCTGATACTCACAGAAAGCTTTATTTAAACTAAGATATAAGTTGCATTTCCATGACTGACATGAGCTAACATTTTCAAGAATATTTGAAATTTGTAATTTCTCCCTTTCCATAAAACCCAACAGTAATTCCTAGATCTGGGATCCTGGGACATCTGGATAGAATGTTGCTAACAAGCCTCTCTTTATTTCCGTATGTACTTTTATCTTCAGATTTCACAAAGTGTAATGCTGTGCACTGGGGACTACTTGCCTGGAAGATGGCAATGGCTGAAATCTATAAAAAATTTGGCAGCTTTTATAGCAGTTGCAGTTAATGTGGCTTTAAAGAAAACCTGCATGACTGTTTTTGGCGGACAATACATTTTGAAATGTACTATAGTAAATGTATGCTACTTCCCACTAGAAAAAGCAAATGAAATACAATTTTGTTTCCATATCTCAGGGCTTAATATTTGTTATGTTTTTATATACAGGATATTAGCACTGTATACCAAATCTTTCCAGATGAAGTACTGGGATCAGGACAGTTTGGAATTGTTTATGGAGGTAAGGCTTTGATGTGTTGTAGAATTATGCTTAAGATAGAAAATTTCCTGAATGGTGAAAGTATTTGGACTCTGAAATGTTTTGTTGCAGCCATTAGTGCCCGTTGTTTTATATGAGCAATATTCACAATGAAACTGGTTTTTGTTTCCTCTGTTTTTCCCCCTTTTCAGCAGTTTTGGGGGGATACTTAGGTACAGCTGTTAAGGCACTGTGAAGTGAGAACTAACAACAAATTTGTCACTTAAAGATCTCTAAGGCTCTCTCTGATAAACCAGGGACATGCACTCACACACTAAAGGCAATCGCTTATTTCATTATTTGCTAGTCTGGAGCTACTATCAAAGGACTAAGCCTACAACCTGCCAGATGCAAAGAATGCAGCTTAAGTATATAAGCAAGCATATATTATATATATGTATATGAGAAAACTAATTTTGCATCTATTTTGTTGAAATGCAGAGCTGACTTTCTCATATTTATATGTTTCTTACATGTTCAACCTTTTGTCAAAGGCTAGAAGGAAAGGATATGACAGAAAACTTTTAATGACTTAGAGATTTAATCTGCTGCAATTACCTGGTTGTGGCCATTTGTACAACCCAGTGAAAGTGGAACAATTTTCAGAATTAATCATGTTAATTGATAGAAACCTTTATGTTTTATTAATACAGGAAAACATCGCAAAACAGGAAGAGATGTTGCCATTAAAATAATTGACAAACTAAGGTTTCCAACTAAACAGGAAAGTCAACTTCGTAATGAAGTTGCAATTTTACAGGTATTTTTCTATTCTTTTTTACGGTATTAACTCCATGTATACATTTCTATAAATATCAGATAATATGGTAATTATTTTAACTGATAATCACTAGTATTTTTGCTGCTTAATCTGTGTAAACAGCCAAGACCAAGTGTATTAGCAGTGCCACATTAGGAATTACAATTTCAGCAGTTTTATGCACTACGCACAATAAGGAAAATATATGTTGGTTAAACTAATGTGAAGTTCATCCATTCTCCTGTACTGTCCCTAGAAATTTCATGCCTATTGCCTAGAAGTTAGGCACACAGTTTAAACTGTGAAATACTGAAATGTTGTCCGGTCTTAGGGGAGTCTGCAGACTGGCTATGTAATGATAAAATCTACTGATCATGTTGGGAAATATAATGCTGTATTTGTCTTCAATAGAATCTTCATCATCCTGGGGTTGTAAATCTGGAGTGTATGTTTGAGACGCCAGAAAGAGTGTTTGTTGTTATGGAAAAACTCCACGGAGACATGCTGGAGATGATCTTATCAAGTGAAAAGGGCAGACTGCCAGAGAGAATAACAAAGTTTTTAATTACTCAGGTAAGAAATCAATTCTAGATATAGAGGGAGATCTAAGGTCAGTTATTATAATTGTTTATTATGTTTTGCTTTTGGCGTAATTTACCCTGTCTGATTTATGAAAGTCTGAATTGTAGTATCATGGATGGTAAGACAGCTTTGTGTACACTATCTAATAGGTAGTAAATCGTTAAGAGCATCCAGAACTAGACACATGCACAGCTGCATGTCTGCTGGATGGAAGGGCCATCAAGCTCCAGTTTCTCAAATGCTTGAAGAACTAAGCACAAGAAGGGAATGCAAAGCACTAACAGCAAACTGTTGAAAGACCTATGCAAATAAATTCTAGCTTCTTAAACCGCCCCGTACCTAACCATTGCAGTTCATACTATGCACTTTTGTGCACATTCTCTGATTCAGTGAGTCTAGTTTCCTGTATGACTTGTGTTAACATATGATCTGGGGCTTTTTTTGTTTTGTTCTGTTCTTCCTGCTGTCATATTATCATTTTGTGTCTTTGGCTGCCCATAATACTGGTTTAAATTTAGATACACAACTGAGTAGTGAGCTACCTCAGAGTTAGAGCAACCTGTGTTCCAGAAGTCAGGAAAAAGGACCGGAGCAGGAACAACAGTATTATGGTGGAAGTTTCTCATTTGGAGTACAATGTAGCAGGTTCCCTAGTTTTCAGGCTTTCATGGGCAAAACTGTTACCAGCTTCAGAATTTTGTTTTTTACCTTCCCAGGTTCATTTTGCCTTCTCACCATTCCCCGATTTAATATAATGGACAACTCTGCCAGCCCTTGGCCAGACACAAGAAATGGCGTTAAAGCCTCAGGAACAGGATGAATATCTGTTACGCTCTGGTGCCATGCTCTTGTGTAACAGAATAAAAACACATTAAACGCTCCTTGTAGGTAGTTAGGGTCTGGCGGCCGGAAGATATCGCGCTGTACGGAAAGATAAGACCCCCCTCTAATAGCCAATAGTCTCTAACAAAAGGTGTGAACAGACGGAAATGACGCTGTAAACCTAAGCTATATAACACCGTGCCACACACTGATAAACGCCATTTGCCGTTCACCACATTGGTGTCTGTGAGCTGATGGCCCGAGCGGCCTGGGATTGGTCACCGTGCCATTCCTGAACCAGGTCGCCACGCCGTAAACAGGCAGCATTCTGCCAACAGAGCAATCTCCTGCTTCTTGGTGTGCTGAAAAAACAAATCTGAATACAATACCAACTGCAGATGCTTGTGTGGAATATCGTTATCTAAGAAATAAATCCTGTTTTAAGGTTTACTTGGTGTTTTGAAATAAGAAATATTCACTTCAAATACGAAAATATCGCTACACCTTATACGGAAGGCACACATTAAATAAAGTTGTATATTAAGATAGACGTACTGACAAATCTCAAAAACAGTCATCAGCAAGCAATGTGTTTTCTGCATGGGGTTTGAGAAACCAGTAATCAGGCCTGGTTCTAATCAAGAATGTTGCTTCTGATGGCTCAGGGTGTAGAAAATCATGGCACTACCTGCAAACACTATAAACAAGAATACATAAGCGATAGTTAGAACAGAGGGACTCGAATGATTTGCTAAGCTAGACTCACTCAGAGAAAATATACTGCAACAGAACATGATAAAAAGTCATATCCACAGGAAGAGGAATTCCAGTGAGGTTTACAGATTATGAGAAGCAGTCACTCTGTGAAAGATGCAAGTTCAATACCACTTAAACTCATGCAAGAAAGGGCTATCTGTACAAAAGGAGAGTACATACAGTAAATTAGGGGTCAGGGCATGGTTTCTCTCTGTATGAAAGATATTAAGGAAACTGGTGTTGGACTCCAATCTGATGAATGGTTCTGTTGAAAGAACATGCTGGAACAGCTGAGAAGGTACAGAGAACCATAGACTAGTAAGGCTAGAGTAAACATTTAGATGGTTAGATACTTAGAAGACCTTTACCTAGTTGAGAGGAAAAAAACCAACCAAACAACTTTTTTACAAGAAGAGTATTTAGCACATTTGAAAAAATAAATAATTCTCTGTTCTTCAGTGTCTCCAAAACAAGTGGATGCCTTCTTTAAAGCAGCCATTTAGAAAAACAAGTTTTGGGTTTTTTTGGCTTTATCCAGATCAAAATTTGATGGTTTATAATTTACAAGAAGCTAGTCTAGATATTCCAAAGACACCTGAAGACAACTCTGATCTTAACCTGAAGGTTAGTAAGGAAATTAAAGTTACCAAGTAAAGCATTATATCTTAGCTCATCAATACATTAGAGAAAGAAAAACAGAAAGCTAGAAATATAAAGAGTCCATGGAAATAAACTGGGCTATTCAAAGTATTTGAGTTATTGTTTCAGTTTGTTCTAAGAACAGTATCAGGGTGGTTTTGTTTTCTGCAGTTTGTACTGAATTCCACTTTTTATGCCCAGAACCATAACCACCAGCAAACAATTTCCTATTTTTCAAATCAAGGTTCTGAAGAACGTAATGACAACCTTGTCTAGTGGATAGTGTCCTTGCCTATGGCTAGGGGAACAAGATGATCTTTAAGGTAAGGTCTCTTCCTACCCAAGACATTCTACGATTCTGTGACAACTTCCAAATGGAAAGGGCAGTCCATTGAAGTCCATGCCATTCATTCCTGCTGTAGCTGAAGCTAGTAAAAATTGCAAGTTCCCATTTCCATTTAAAAGCATTTTTTATTTCTAACGTTTTGCAAGAACAGCAGGCAGCAGTATGCACAGAAAAGCATACCAGAAGTGCTGGTATTAACACTGATCTAGTTCAATAATCAATGGCCTGTGCCTAGTAAAGACACACTACATCAGTGTTTACACAGAGATCATGACATTATGTATTTAGAAATCAAACCTGGATTTTACATGAGTATTTCCTCTCAAGCTTACACTTGCCTATATATGTTTTAATCATAGTTTGCAGTTTTTAATCACTTATTATATTCCACTGGTTGGTTTCTCCTTTTGGTAGTTATTTTACATTATATAAAGGCTCAGTGAAAAATTCAAGTAGCAAAAGAGAATTCCAACCTATTGCCTATGTACATATAAACCACTGGTATACTTGTGATTAAAATATTTTCTGTGCTCTGGGGTAGCCTCTGGTAACAGTTGCTGGGTTGTACTATGAAGTAAAATATGCTAATATAGCTGTATGTACCCTTGAGTTTACTACATACTTTTATTGTCACACTTCTGTGCTGTTTGCATAGTTTTATACTCAAGATACAAAGTTTACTATTCTCCATGTATCTTATTTATGAGAAATATACCTTGTTGATCCAATTTAATATTTTATCAATTGAGCTACATAGCCTCCTGATTAAGCTACACAGTTTATTGCAACAGTAAGCAAGTAAACATGTATTTCATAAAAAATTGAGGTGTGCACATTACTAAATCCCCTTCTGTTGCAATGTTAATGTTTTTTATAAATGTATCACTTTTAAAAATTCACCTTTAATACTCAGTATTATTTTAAAGCATCTGTTCGGTTGGGGAGATTACACTTAGAAACGGGTCATGTAATTTAAAAGCATGTATTTCTGCTGATGCATTACTAAACAGTTTGCCAGATATTTATGTGTGCAAATAGGTATTTACTCAGTAAAGATTAATATGTTACAAATTAATTCAATTCTATTTTTTTTCTAGAACCAAACTTAGGCTTTATTGGCTCCACCCAATTTTTATATTAAAGGACAGCAGGTATCAAAATATGTGCCATAACAGTTCATATTGAGATACTGCCTGAAGGGATTTGTATTTTCTCTAAAACTTTTTTCTTTATGTAGAAATTTTAAATATCAAAGGATTAAGTGTGTCTATTATAGAAAAGCAGCTTCATACCGTACTTAAAGACTTTTCTTTCAATTGTTTTTAGAAGGTAGTAAATGCGTTCTTTGCAAGACTATGGATGCTGATTGCATAGGAAAGCTATGAGCTGGTATGACTTTACTTACATGTTTTAGAAATTTTAGCAGTACTTTAATAAAAATGGAACTGTGTTGCTGGCACTGAAAATTAAAACTTCAGAAGGAATATTTAAGTAAAAGCAGGGAGAAAGCTAACAGTGTGGAAGAGCACCTCTTATTTGGACCAACAAAACCAATGAGGGGAACATAACTAGTCCTCACTACACTTTTGAAAGAGCTAAGAGGGAAACTAATAACACAATCACAGCATACAGGAAAGGCAGCCTGCTTGAAATACCCACTGACTGGCACTTGCAAAAGTCAGGGCATTAGCAACCTAAATATTAAAACGTGGGGATTAGAAAACATGGCCTCAGATGACAACCCTGAGCATCTCAGAGACCTATTACGAGTGGGATAATTAATGGACGGCTAACACATTATACAGGAATGGTTGAGTAGAGTAGGATGTACTGGTGAGTAGTGATGCTGTGTGAGAAGAATATGTGGAAGAGTAATAGGATAAAAACATTATAGAGAAAGACAATTGCTCTAGCATCTTTGTGGAATAATTTGTATACTGTTACAGAATAAAGATATCATGAGGATTGCATTACAAATCCATCAGTTAGGAGAATTATAGTGATGCAGAAATGTTAAGTGCCCTAGAGAGGCTGCAAACAGAGGGCAAGGAGTTATAATGGAATATTTCAACTGTAGAATGAATCAGTGCCTCAAGCCATAGTGATGCAATTTTTGGATGCAATAAATGTCTGATTCCTAGAGCAACTAGTGTTAGAACCTAGGAAGAAAATACTATTCTCCCTTTGCTCTTAAGTAGTGGGTAGGGACGGACTTAGAGTTACTAGTGGCCTTGTAATAAGACCTGCCAGTGGCCTATAAGCTGTTTAAAATATTAGAAACCGAGGTAAACTATGTATCAGAATTCAACAGAAAACAAAACGGAGGCCAAACCCTGTCCTGTACTTCCACAGAAAAATTAATTAGTTTCTTCTAGTAGAAAAGTCAGTAGTCAAGAATGGAAAACCTGTCCCAAAGAGAAGACCTGGAAAATAGGAAGTGGCATTTCAAATAGGATCTCAACAGTAAGAAGACCAAAAAAAAGAATTTTAAGAGTGCTTTTTGGAGTGTTTGCAAGCTCACAGAGAAATACATCCTAAAATCAGCAGAAGCCAGTACCAAGATGAAGAGAATATACACAGTGATAAAGCTGTGGAAGGAATCTAAATAAATTCTGTACATTGGTTTTCACTTCCAAAGATTTTGGTGATGTTTCTATACCCACCACAGATCTAGAGTCTTTTGTAACCTACAGACCAAGGGAGCTGAGTTGATTCAAAGGAAAAATTGGATCAAATAGGTAAGGTTAATGCTAATATGTCAACAGAATTGAATAGCATTCACCTGAGATGCCTAAAGGAATACAAGTATGAATTGCAGAGCTGATAGCCAACATGTGTAGCCTACCATGACAAACAGTCATTGAACCAGAGGACAGAGGGGGAACCAAAGTAATTGCCATCTACAAAAAGGACATGAGAGAGAATCCTGGGAACTACAGACTGGTGAGTCTGAGATCCACCCTAGCTGTATAGTAGAATCTATAAAAAACCAAGGTCAGTGAGTGCATGAATAAATGTGATCAATTGGTAAAGAGTTAGCATGCCTTCTTGTAAGGAAATTCATGCCTCACCAACTCTGGGTTTATGTGAAAACAAAAGTTAAAAAAAAAAAAAAAAGATAAAGAAGATCTTGTGGAATTTTACATAGTTGTTCTTTGGCATGGTTCCACTTCAACAGTTATTAAATAAATTAACTAGCTTCAGGACTGGTGGAAGAATCCTTTGGTACACTCAAACATGGTTAAAGGATAGGAAAAAAGGGATCACTTTTCATTATGGAAAAGCACTGACTAGGGATCAGTGCAGGATCAGTCTGGGACCAGTAGCAACTGATCTTCATCGATAAACTGAAGAAAGCAATAAACAATGAAATCTGAAGATGACATTCAGCCCTTTTCATAGTACCATCCAAATGATATGGAATTTGAGAAGGAACTTACAGAACAAGGGCAAGAAAAGAGGTCAGTCAAATTCACTGTAGACAAAAGCAAGGTGGTGCATCTAGGAAAAGAGAACTTAAATCATGCCTACACAGTGCTGAGCTTGGAATGGGGAATTATTGTGCAGTATATTGATTTTGGAGTAATAACTGACTGTTCTATGAAATTAATGCTTAGTGTGCAGAAAAATCAAAAAAGCCAACAAAATGTTTGGGGATATCTGGATTAAAGCAGATTTTATACATGAAGTTTATGTTCATATTTACTTGCAGTTTCTCTGAAATAAAATTCACTGAATTTCTTCATCCTTTGAAGTAGATAGATAGAATTTTCTAAGCACCTAGGTGAGCATCTTTCCATCTGAATGGACTTTGATGCAAGAACAGATCCTCTTAATAAGACCTTATTAATTACTCAAAAATTAATTTTAATACCTTCATTCTTAGCTAAAACTTGCAAGATGAATGTTACAGTGAAGCCAACTGAACTGTCCTTGCTTATGATAAGGCACGGACAATTAATTTGCTGTGACTAATTGGAAAATATCTCATTTTGCATTGCAAAATGAAAGCGCAAGCTGTTTTTATGTCAAGCAATGAAACAATGTAAAAGACTGATGTTTAAGATAGCATGCTCTACCTCTATAATATTTTGTGTACTTTATTCTATCAACAAGAGGAAAACTGTTGAATTGGGGATGAGAGATGCCCAGAGTTATCAACATACAATGTGAAAAGATGAACTGAGAAAGGGAAAGAGATGGCCAAACATAGATAAGTTCATAAACTTACCTAATTATGTATTCAAGCGGTCCTGTACTAAAGAAAGTAATCACAAAGAAGTATCCCTATATATCCAGATAGTCCAGTCAAGGCCATTATCTTTGCACCAAAAGGTGCATTTGTATTGTACCCATTCATAGGAATTCTGTATGACATGTGTAGGCAATGGAGACTCCACCATCAGGACATTTTAATAGAAACAATCTGAGAGTTAAGAGACCTTCCCTAACTGTTTACACAGTATTTCCTTTCCTTTTTCACTATGAGGCCTATAGAGGAAGAAAGGTAGAAAAATGATTTGAGAAGCACATTTTGTAATCTTGTGAACTCTAATCTAGGCTTAGCTGAGTCTCAGTTGAGATGGGCACAGTTAATGAAACAGCTTTATGAAGCTGAACAGCACTATGACTTGCAGTTTTCTTAAGCTCTTTTTAAGTAAAGAGAAAAGGAAGTTCTCCTGCACTTCGCACCTGGAACACTGGAACTACTTAGTTGTAAAAAGACACAAGAAGGGGTAGGGATATGAAATCCCGTTTGATCTTAAAACTAATTCAACAACATTACCCTTCCAAATGTTTTTGTTGGAGTAGGTTGTACCGTCTGATGCACCTTGTGCCTTTATGCTGTTTTCTCCAGTGGTGGTATGTTTTAGCAGATAAAAATTATACCATTCAGTGAGGCACGTGCAGACACAGAGCCTGCCTGTGACAATGTATCTCACTTCTGTTTTGCATTGGAGGTAGGCTAGTCCCGTTGTCCTTGTGACTTGTGACTGCATCCTAGCTTTTCCGCACAGGTGCTTATCTCTTTCAATTCCATGCTTAATGAGAAAATGGATTCTTGAAGTGGATGTTCCCACATGGAATATTTCTTGTTCTCCCATGATATATTGTCTACATCAGGAGCTGTCTGTGTTTCAGATAAAAAGAGCAAAATATACCACTCTGTTTTTCTTTTTCAGGCATTTGTCGATGCTACTGGTAACTCCAGGAACTTAGGTCTGTCTCTTATTCTGTCCACGTTTCTGAGTGACAGTTCTGCCCCAGCTCTTCCTATTCTACACTGAACTAACAACCATCTTGTTCAGACAGAAGAGGAAAGAAAATACCTTAGATCCACAGCCATTGGTATTACTGCATGTTTTTCTGTAGCTATGTCTTCAGTACAGCTATTAGCAACAGGCTAATATAACTGTACTGTACTGCAAGAGCTTGTACTTTTTACATTGATGCCACATCTCTGTTCCTACCACACACGTCCAGCCTATCCCAGTTATCTGTGTTACAATTTCACATCTGCCATCAGAGCCAAGCTTATGCATGTTTTCTCATTCAGATAACCTGAGAGTGGAAGAGATTGTAATAGAAAGAATGGTGATATGCTAAGACATCAAATACAGATGACATGAGAAAATGACACTCATCTGTCTAATTCAGACTCTCTCTGCTGAATTCAGAGATTTAAGTTCCACCTCACAGTGTTGTATTTCTATACCTATTAACGATAGTCACTGCCTTCTCTGTGTGTTTTTTGCAGTTGTTTATATGGAGCTATATTAAGCTTTATGATAAAGTGCTCAGATCTCTCGATCAAACATACAAGGTATCAACTGAAAAGCAAGTTATCTATATTACATTATTTGTTGCCACTAAAAATGACTACAAAACATAAAATTTCTAAGAGTAAATCACTGTTCTTTCTATATTATATAAATATTTGAGACTTAAGCTGTTATGCTTTATTGTCCTTAGACATCTAGTTTATATTTTTATAAAGTTAGATAAAGGGATATATTTGGTTTAATGAAAATCAGTGTCGCGGTCCGGACACAAGCATCTGTGCTGCCTCCCAAAGGCGAGAGGGTCGAGGGCAAAACAAGATACTGCCTTCTCCAGACCGGTAGACAATTACAGAGACTGATGGGTATTTAATAAATTTATTACCAAATATATTTACATAAATAGTATCTACTCTAGAAAAATACCACAATACACCATCTCGGGGGGGGGGGGGGGGGG
>JAVSBS010012140.1:148209-167010 GCA_033124195.1 Coracias cyanogaster
CCTAATTCTACTAACTCCCCTAATTTCCCCCTAATCTCCACCCATTCACTGTGCCTTATGTTTTTTATTCAAGTTTTAACTCAAGTTCATAATATACGTGTTTTAAAATTGGTATAGAGTGTAGAATAAGAACAAGAATAGAATTCCTCATGATTTTTATATTTAACTAATCTAACTAATTTAATTTAGTTTAATTATGCATAGGGAGGGGGGAGATGTAAGTAGCCAGGGTCTGGCAGCCGGAAGATATCGCGCTGTACGGAAAGATAAGACCCCCCCCTCTGATAGCCTCTAACAAAAGGTGTGAACAGACGGAAATGACACTGTAAACCTAAGCTATATAACACCGTGCCACACACTAATAAACGCCATTTGCCGTCCACCACATTGGTGTCTGTGAGCTGATGGCCCGAGCGGTCTGGGATTGGTCGCCGTGCCGTTCCTGAACCAGGTCGCCATGCCATAAACAGGCAGCACTCCTTAAGGTTTCTCTCCTCAAGAAAATGCTTAAATTGGATCACATAATATTTCTGTGAAATCTTTTGAGTGAATTTAGATTTGGAAAGTCATTTTACAAACATTTCTGTATCCAAAGTTTTCACACAAAAAAAGTAAATGAGTATTTAGAATTCAGTTTTAAAAAAAAATGTTTAGAATAAAAAGTCTTTGGAGAGGGAAAAAATCATATTCCATACTGTGAAACATGAAGAAAACTTGAGGCACATTAAATAATAGCTGACATGTTTGCTTTTTCTTTTTTTCCCCATTGTAGACATCCTTGTAAAAGGTTCATTTGTGTTTGATTGTTTCTACACCAGTCACTGCTTCTGTGATCACTGATATTGTCCGAACAACAAAAGGTATTACGTTTTAAACTGAATTTCTTTCTGATTATTTTTTCACAGATCCTTGTTGCTTTAAGACATCTTCATTTCAAAAATATTGTTCATTGTGACCTCAAGCCAGAAAATGTGTTACTGGCATCAGCTGATCCTTTCCCACAGGCAAGTAGAAAATGCCCTTTCTTAAGATAAATTGTTCACGTGAAAAAGTGTTAGCAATGATTACTTTATGGAAAACACAAAAAAGTGATTAGTGACCTGTCTGCATCTCCTCCAGCAACTAGTGTGACATAACTACTTGTGCAATTGTTTCTAATTTGCTTACCATTACAGCACAAATTACTTACTTGGGTGATTTGGTCCAGATAAGTGAAAATTTGCAAGCAGTCACTGGAAAGACAGTTATTTTTCTGAAATTTAGGATAAGATTCATGAAGAATAAAGACTACTTCTTTAGATTTATGAATTTAAATGCCTGGCAGACTGCAGAATATTTAAATATACTTTCTGGCTCATTGTATTTTTCATTAAACGTACTTGCATTAGTTCCTGTTACCTTTGATCGCAAAGTTCATCTATAATCTCCTTCAACTGCCCATAGTCAAAAGGAACAGTATTGCTACTTTGTAAATAATACCAATATCAATAATTAGGAAGAACAGATCTATACTGAGGCATTAAGAGAGAATTTTTAAGCAGCTAAATCTGTCTCTCTGAAGAAATCAGACAAAGAAGTTTGCAGAGAGGCAGAGTGTAACTAGGTCCACAATAAAATAAAATGTGGAAGTTCAAGAACTAAATTTTTCCAACTTGCTTTATTTAGGAAAAAGCCATAGGTGAAACAATTTTTCTTTTTGTGTTCTTATGCTATGAATGAATAAGTATTACTTTATATTACTGCTTTCACCAGGAGCCTGAGCTGTTAGGCCCCTCCAAAACTGTATTTCTTTCATTCTAAGCTGTTCTATATTACTGATTTTACTGTGGTTTATTTGCGGAGTGAAGGAAGAGAGGAGATGCAATGGACTGATAAAAGTTCCTCAACTATGTATTTGATAATAAAAATAACGTCCATCTTACAATAGCATTTTTCTTTAAACAGGTAAAACTTTGTGATTTTGGCTTTGCCCGAATCATTGGAGAGAAATCATTTAGACGTTCAGTTGTAGGAACACCAGCCTACCTTGCTCCAGAAGTGCTGCGAAACAAAGGCTATAATAGATCTCTGGATATGTGGTCTGTCGGGGTCATCATTTATGTAAGCCTCAGTGGTACATTTCCATTCAATGAAGATGAAGACATACACGACCAAATCCAGAATGCTGCTTTTATGTATCCACCTAATCCATGGAAAGAAATTTCTCATGAAGGTAATATCTGTTTGTGGCTGGTTTTATATAAAGGCTAGAAAAAGAGTAGTTGTATTTTGCTTTTTTTTCCCTGTGCATACCCGTGAGGGGAAAAAAAAAAAGATTTGAAATTTCATTATACCATAATGTACCATAATGTAATGTCTGTTTTGCGCTATTAGCTGCTTTAGACATTTTCTGCAGAACACATAGAGACTGCATATGGTGTAATCCTCTAGCATGGGATCACTCCAGGAGGTGTTGAAGGAGGCACATAGCCACCTGCAGATTGGGTTGGTATAGAATCTTGTGGGGAACCTCAGCTGCTGGAACTGGTGTGGCTAATATTTGCCTTCCATACCTCTTCTTTCAGCTCTGCAGTCTTTTTCTCATTCTACTTATGCCAGTAATTTAGTTTTCATCCAGTACAATGATGTACCCGGATAGTCTTTTTGTGGAGAAGGTAAAATACTGAACAGTTCCAAGCAGATGAGGTTTCAAGAACAGTGTGAGAAAATGTCATAGAAGAGACTTTCTGCAGGAGGGAAGGTTTGGAAATAATCAACAAAACTAGAGTTCTGGACAATGGCATCAAAGACTTTTGATAGTAAAAGAACAATATTAAATAATTCATTATGAACAGCTTTTAAAAAGGTAAATGAATTCTATTAAAGATGTCTCTAAACACAACTAAGTAGGTAATTTAGCAAAAATATGAATTCCAGTTTCACCAGCATTTTCTGGTACATCAGACATTTTCAGGGAGCTTGATTTTCTTTGGGATTTTTTTTTTCTTTAATCATTATCTTTGTCCTTAAATTTTTGCAAGTCTTAAGTCTCAAAGAAAACATTATAAACCTCTTTTTTTTTTTTCTGAATTGTGTAATATGTACCAAATTAAATTAAAATATTAGCATTTACAGTTTGCTTTATTTACAGTACAGTTCTGGGTTTCAGGTGACATGCTTAACTTACCTGTTAAGTGTAGCTTAGAGAAGCATGTCTACTGCTTACTATAATATATATTATAGCCATGTGGGACTCTCAGCTGAAAAATGCTTTGAGAGCATTGGCTGTTGTTTTCTCAGTGGCAGATGAAGTTTGATGAGATCTGTTGGAGAAGAAAAACAAAAAAAAAAAGCTAAAAATCTGCACAATTACACACTGAAGTCCTCCTGAACCTCCACACACTTCTGCTATGTAAGCTGACAGAATCTGTTGGCAGCAATGCTTTATCTGGCGCTAGAGATAAGCAAACAGCAATCAACATAGAAGAGGCTGCAAGAAATTGTCTCCCACAAGTTTCTACTGTGGTAGACAGCAGATCAATTTCTGTGTTCAGAGGTGAAGATTCAGTAGAGCACCTACAGAAAACTCACCTACTGGAGCGTTATCTCTCCTTTTATAGAATGACAACTTTCATTAAGTGGTTAATGGATATCAGGCTGCAAGCATACAGAAGGGAAGCAAAGAACACACTTTAACTAATTACTAAATTAAAATCTGTTTAGACATGGTGATTTTATTATGTATTTTGAATTGTTAGTTGATGAGCCACTTTGTTGTGCTACACGAGAACCTGAAAAAAGTCTGAAGGTATCCGTTAGATTTCACACAGGGAATTGGACTCTAAATCTCTGTCCAAGGATTACTTGATAATGCTTATTTTCCAAGCTCAAAATTGAACTCAAACTCCAGATTACCTAGGAGAAGTAAAGGAATGGTTTTCTCATTTCAGCTACTCTGTCCCACATTACTGCACAGGTGACCAGAAGGCAGGTACATGGGCCCTGTGCACCTGCTGGCTCCATCCAGTTTCTGTTATCTCTGACCATATAGCACAGCTAAAATGCAAATCTGTACCTGGTGCCCTAACACATATAATGTGGGTTACAGTTCTGAACAGTGCCATGATAAAGGCACAGATTATTTTAAAGATTTTTATGAAGTTACTTACTCAACAGTGCACATAAAAACAATTTGAAAAGGTCTGTGTACTTAAATGCAAACTATGGTAACATGAAGCTCATTTCAAGCTAAAATACACAGGGGGTCATAAATATATCTGCACCAAGTGCTATAAATCTACAAAATTCAAAGAATTAGTTTCAATCCCAAGAGGTTACATTTGTGCACTTGAAAATCTTCCATTTAGCTTGTTAAAGGCTCTCCAGCTTCCCAAACAGGTTAAGATAATGAATTGAGTATTTGCCTGCCGTATCTTTTCCATCATTCTTTTTGCCAATTGTTCATTACAGCTAGATTCTAGAAGACATATCTTCATCTAGAGACCATATTACATTTCAGTAATAGCAGTCAGAAACTGAGAATTCAGTTTAAATTAGAGTAGCTAATTTAGTAGTAGTAGCCATCTAAGAGAATTAACATTAACTCTAAGTTATGGATGGCAATAAAAATTGCTCAGGTTCCCTGACCATATAAAACACAATATGCATGAATAGTTCTTTTTTTTTTTTTTTTTTTTTTTAACTGCTGAAATATGTCGGTGGTGGTTGCTAAGAATGTTCATAATATGATAATTCTAAAACAACTGTTGTAGAACAGTGAGTAGTAGTTGAAGGAATTACAGATCAATTTGAGCTAATAAAAGAATAAATGTTTATTCAAGCCTATTGCTGTCTGTATCAACAATCCTGCTTGATGTGCAAAGCAGGTGATGACAGATACCCTAAAACAATAGACTGGGGTGGGGGCTTACTTCACAACTGTACTAGGTTAGGATCACAAACATGCCACTGGTATGTCAGAGCTAGCTGCTTCTTAAGCCACAGGAACTTGTTTGCTTGAAATATTGTGTATGTACTTTTAGTGGAACCATAAATGTTTCTAAAGTTGTGGGGTTTTTACCTTGTTTATACAATTTTCAGTTTAGATTGAGGGAAGCAATCATCAACCAAGTGTATTGCGAGTGTCTGTGCAAAAACAATTTCATTAAAGTGCATATAATTTGTTGCAGAATGATTTATTTGCAGAATTAAAGCAGTGTTAGGAATATTTGCATACCTATTGCAAAAACCAACACTAACTAAAGCAGAGCAGCACTCAAACCTTTTGTTTCTTGCTTATGACTATTACTCCGGATTACTAAAAGTCTTAAGAATAGCTAAACTTGCCATGTTTAGTTCTATTTTTATTGTAATCAGAGAGGAATTAAAAGCTTAGCTATTTTATCTTTTAGCATAATCACACATTTATTTGCATTTAATATGTAGTGTACTAAGTAAAGTGAATGATACTGTGTTTACCACCACTTCCGTTTAAGTGCTCAGTAGATGCTTTTTCTGATATTGCCAAGCAACAGCATGTTAATTTGGGATCTGGAATGCAGAGGGTAGCAAAACTTTAAGAGGAGAAAAAGAAGGGGGAAAAAAAAAAAAGTTAGGACATACCCCAACCATTGTGTCTGGAAAAGCAGCAAGTGGTAAAGTAGCCTAAATGTTCCCATCCTGTGTTCCTAATTCAATTATTGGTCTTGGGGTAAAATTCTATTGGCTTTTTAAAATCATAAACTGCACTGCTGAGGCAATAGATTTGTAAAAACACATGACCCATAACAGTTTAAACTGCATGATTATATAAATAATACATTTAAAATACAGTCTAGCAGGTTCAAAGCAAAAACATATGGGAAGAAAATCTATTTTGGAGGAAAAGTGTGTCATAAATGTCATAGTGTGGCCGCTGTTAGTTTATGTTCTTGAGAATTACTTTTCCTGTAGCATTTTCTAGCTTTTTTTTTTTTAAATAAAAATCTACAGTCACAAGCCAAGAAATAAGACAGGATCCATTTGAGGGTAATACTTCAGAGTGTCTGATGTCTTTCAGTTGCTATCAACAGCTCTGTCTTCTTTGCCACTCAGAAATATGCTCTAGTCTTTGACTATGACTCTTTTCTCTCAGTAATGTCTGCCTGATGTCATAACATCTGGATTAATCTCATCAGCTCTTCCTGCTGAGAAATTCTAGGGGTTTTTGCATAATGCTTTGTCTGTCCTCTTCCTCCTATTAAAACATAACCTATTAAAAAAAAAAAACTTTTCATTTTTTGTAGCTCTCAGAAATGAAATTTTTCCCCAGCTGATGATCCATTCAGAACATTTCTGCAAGTATCATTTCCCAAAGCTTAACCCTCATGCACAAAATCCCTTCTCCAACTTCACCAAACCCAAATGCTTTACATTTTAAGGTCACAGATTTCTCCATAGGGCATTGAGGTTTCCACCTCCGCTAAGCAGCTGCATTTTCCCACTTTTTCTCAATAGCTTCTCTCTTTTGAAATAATATTCTCCAAATTGAGTTTGTGTTTGTCTAAATAGAATTGTAAGACATTACTGTGGTAAACTTTGGGTATCTTGTAGAAAACCAGGTTTTGTCACAACCATTCAGCATTCCCTTGCCCAATCTTCTGTTTCTGTTCTGTCTTCAATGACTGTGAAGCCAGTTGACATTTCCAAATTCACTGAATTGCTGTATGACAATTTGACCTTAATTCAGACTTCATTGTGGACTTTTGCTAGATATCTATACAGAGTGATCTACTTGCAGACTTCTTTCCTATTTTATAGCTTTAAATTTCACAGCTGTCAAACATAGGGCCTATTTTCAACAGCATTTTTTGTTTGTTTACAACTTTGACCTTCCAGTCCACCAAATTTGCATCATCTCAAAAGATTTATTTTGACTTAGCTACAGGTTACAAAAAATAAATACTGCTAAATATAAAGCGAACTCCCTGAAGTATTTTGTCGCTGCCTGCTTAGTGTGTTTTACCTAGTTTGTCTTCATGGTGATGGCTGTTCTTTTGAACTGCATGGTCCTAAAATGTGCTACATGAAGCTTTGGATGATTCATGGTGTGTTTTGCTGTTGTGGAATTTTCATAAATCATTGTATTCGTTTTTTTTTTTCCCTCAGTTACCAACATAGCCTATCAGGCTAGTAGTAATAGCTATGTAATGTGCACACAGTTGGTTAGGTGCTTCACATTACTTCATATTATTAAATACTTCGGGAAGAAACAATGTAGTTTCTTGCATGCATTTAATTTGGTCATGGTATGCCTGTTAGACTGCTTTTGAGTCAGAAATAAATACCACAGCTGCCTTCAAGCCAGTATTTATGTAGACTTTCAGCATAATGTGAATAGGAACCCTGTTTCACACATTAATGAGAAAGTCACATGAATGAGCATTAAGTACAAGGAGGTCAAACGCATGTGATAGCTCCAAGATGCTCTCTACCTCAGTAAATGTTTAACTAGCTGTTTAAAGCAAGATCTTGGCTCTACTTATATGTTTGCTAAGATAGACTAGTATTAGAAAACCTCTTGTAGAGGTGCAGCTTATAATTACCAAGGATTTCTTTTGATAGTATGGTTTAATCCATGTCTCTGAAAATAATCAGCTCTGCCAGTTGAAGATTTTTTTTTTTTTGGCAAAATAACTGCATGTACACAAGGACATTTGTCAACAAAGCTGTATTGACCAGCAGTAGGGAAAGGGTTTAGGTGTATGAAAAAATTACATCACTAATTAATAGAGCAATACTCAGAAAAATCCAGGACCTGGGAATTTCTAAGTTGTATGTTAATGGCAGCAGCTTAAATTTTTACACATAATGGCTCTAAGAGTAACTAGTATTATGAGGTACTTTAAAAACTCTTCCAAGTATAAAGTTATTGTTAATTTTAAACTACTTTCCTTGATATTAAGGTAATTTGTTTTAATAACTTACATGAAAAGCTAAAGCCTGTACAGTAGGACTAAATGAAGAGTAGGTTCATAATAGGGGTTTGGGATGTTTTGTAAACTTGTGTTAGTGTGTGGCTCACATCCTAATTAAAGCAGTCATTACTATGAAAACTGTAACTATCATGTGTTAAGTGAAAATTGTTACTGTGCCTTTACTACAATTATTTGCCATACTAATAAACTGCTATAAGCAGTTTAGAAACATGAACCTCCTGACTCTGGAGATTCTTTCTATTAAAATGCAGCTAAAGAGCAATATTTCCTAAAATCAAGGGGACATACAGCTTTTTTTAATGTTGCATTTGAATTTTCCCTTTAGGGATTCTGCTCAATGATCACTTATCTAAATGACCAGTAGTCATGCTACTGGAGCAGTTGGCTAGTTTATCCCCTTTATCAAAGTCTCCAGCTCCTGGAACTTAAGACGCCCTTAGCTGGGCTGCTTATGCTATCCTTAAATCATGGCGAGTAAACAGGAGCCCATAAACATATTAGAAAAAGCAGTACCATAATCCTTGTAGAACTTTCATTCAAGTTGCTTCCTTGGTGATAACCTGTTGGACTCTTGTAGATAACATGCAGGCCATAGCTGCTCTTTCTTAATGCTCTGCATTTAGTGAACTATTGCTTTTACAGAGGAATATTGTCAAATTTTATAAAGCTCCTAAAATGTTGGACAAGGACAACTTTAAATCCTGACTTAAAAAAAAAAAAAAATCAGTCTGTAGTGAAAATTTATAAAGTTTATTTTAGAACAGTGTAGTTGCTAGCCTCTCCTCAAAACTGCTCTGTCTTCCTAGACAGAAAGTTTAAATTTCCTAAACAGCTGATACCCCAGTTTGGTCCCCTGAATCACACGCGTTGTGTGTCTAAACTAAATGTTAATACCTTCCCAATTATCTCCAGCTTTTTTAAGCTGTACCACTCAAAATTTAAACTACTGATTTTGTGAATATTTTTTTATCATTCATAAAGTGAGTCAACATGAATCTTACCATTCATACATCTTCCATGAACAGTATCCAAACCACACTATGTTAGATCGTAGCTGTCAGGACACCATGAGGACAGGATTGGTGGGGTTTGGTAAGCTGGAACAGAGACAGTAACCAGGAGCTTTCCTCATTTCCTTTAAACAGTCCCACAGAAACTATCAGTTTCTGAACCTCTACAATTTAACACCAGTTAAATTCAGGATTTTCTCATTAACAAACTATTCCAGATCCCCAAGGAAATCCTTCAGTTCCAGTACTCAGTCTGTCTGTATTGAACTCCCTCACTTCTGCTTTCCTTTACACAGCACTGTCCTTTTGTTGCCTTGGCAGTATATATCACTTGTATCTTGACTTCTGATACTCAGAACTCTTAACATTTGAGAAGTAGCTTTTCTTGGATTGCATGATTTCCTGGTAAAAAAATAGCAAATGCTTTCTGCTGTAGAAACTCATGTTTTACCTCTTTCTTCACCTACATTTGAAAACTTTGAGTATTAAAGCAAATGGAATCATATCAGATAGTTTGGGCCCTAAGTCTTCATACTCATGATGTATTTGTTCTTATCTACTGCATGGAGGCAAGGGATATTCAAAACTTTCCTGGAAAAAGGAATCCTAGATAAAGAACTAAAACCAAACATGAAAACTTGTTAGAGATAGCAATATTCGAGTGGTGAAACAAGCAGACTATCTGTGTAAAATGTTCTCAAAAACAAACGGTTGCTCAATACTGACAATCTTAACCATCCAGTGAAGCTTCCTTTTCACTTTCATCTTAGGTTCTTTTCCTGTCCTTCTTTGTATACCTTCTCTTGTGATTGTTTCTAGACCAATGCCTTTCTGGTCTGTTCAAACTATTGGCAATTTCCCCTAAGAATACAAAGAAATATCTTATTACATGTAGTATGCCATTGTCCTGAAAGGAAAAAAGGGCAAAGGGATCTTTATCCTGTTGGGAGACTTGAAGGAGGCTGAATAGCTATGTCTCATTTCCTCTCTTGTAAGGTTCACAGTTGTATCTGCTTCCAGTGGGTTGGACAGAAGATGCATAATACAGACATTATCAGTTTTCTGTGGCAGGAATAATATTCAGTAGGTACTTGGCAGTTATAGAGGCACATCTCGAGAAACACGCACTTATATCTCAACAGTTTGTCCAAAACAGAAAAAGTAAAATTAGGGCCATCTGTGCCAGGAACAGCATGGCTCAGAACCTCTGGTAATGCTGCCTTTGTCAGAAGTCCTGAAATTTGTTTTACCTCGTTCCCACAATTGCTTTGATTTCCAAGATAATATTCAGCACCAGGAAGTCAGGGCTACTCTAGTGGTAGTCTGCTATTGCTAAGAATAGGTTTATCTGTCTATATTTACTGCATACATCCAGATAGTCTGCTGTCTACATTCCCATTTTCCTGGACATTGTACTCTTTCTGCTCTGCCTCGTGGAAGAAACACACACACACAAAAATCTTTGGCAGACTGAGCCTGGGGAGAGGAAGCCTCTGTGAAAAAAGAAAAGCTTTTCCATGTTGACAGACAAAATACAACCTCAGAGATGTACAGCTGAAAGAATTCTGTCCCATCTTCTGCTCTTAAAATAGGCAAGGTGATTAATTCTCCTTCAATACCCAGCTGGGAACAATGTCCACCTAACATGCAAGACCCAGTTCCTCTCAGTGATGCTAAGTTTCTGTGTTACTTTCAAGACCATCTTTCCCTGTCACCATGATATAAAAACAAAAAAATAAAAATATGTAAACCAGCATACTTTGGACAAGCTAAGGGATATTGTGATGAAATGGGAAAGCAGTGATATTAATTCCTTGTGGACAGTCAATTACTCTATAATAAGCTTCCCCCAGAAGACATGCCCAACATTTAGCACCACCTAGAACAGAATTTATCCTTTCATAATACCCTCTTTTAAAATTTATTTTTAAAATGGTTTTAGTAGATGCATTCAAAGCTCAGCAATCTCATCCCAGAATTTTTTTTTTTTTTTCAAATGGGTCACTCAGTGCAGTTTTATGCATTGCTTATTGACTCATGGGCCTCTTCCCTTCAGGCACCACAGCACACAACTGTAACCTCTGAATTTTTGGCTCCTTCAAAACACAGGAATTAAGAAATTAGTAAAGAAGTCTTCTCACCATTATGAAACACCAGACTGCTGACTAGCAGGTAGAAGCAATACTTATTTAAAAAAATAATTTGGTGTTGCAAGACTTAGCGACTTACAAAACTCGATTCCTCCCCTCAGTGTGTTGGAAGGTGCTATTATCAGTCATCTAAAAGTGATACTGAGAGTCTCAGAGAAATACATACACACATATATAGTGTATTTATTGTGGTACCTGAAGAATACTGTAGTCCTCACTTACATGAGATTTTTTCCACTTGAGCAGGAACCAAGTGAGAATTATCTTCAGTCTTTGCTGTGTGCCTGCAAATGAACACAGAGGTAGACAATATGCTAGCTAGCAGGCAGCTCGGTAAAACAGTAGTAATCCCATTAGGAAGGGTTGCATGGGTACCTCCAGGGACATCAATACTGACTGCAGTTTGTAAAAAGCTGGAGGAAGAAGGGATAACTGTCCTCTTTTTATGTGTCTGTGTATCTGTTTGCATGTCCTAGTTGAAACAATGTACTTAAACTGATGTTTTCCAATATTACTTCTTTTCAGCTATTGATCTCATAAATAACTTGTTACAAGTGAAAATGAGAAAGCGCTATAGTGTGGACAAAACATTAAGCCACCCATGGTTACAGGTATTGCTACAAATTCCATGCTTTTTCTTATGCATTTATGCTCTAAGTATGTAACAAATTTTCATCTTTAAGCACAGTAGAATCTGACCAAGTCTACAAACCTGAAGATGTTTTCAGATCCGAGAACACCATACTCCTTCACCAATTTGCCTGTAGATTCTCTTAAATTCTGAACTGTTAGATTTCAATACTAAACCCTACAAAAATATTTTCTCTTATTTAATAAAAGGATATTATCAGACAATCCTCTAGAGATGAACCTTTCTTTATAGGCAGATTTCATATTTATTTATTATAATATTTTTCCATTCTGGAGCAAAAGGGATGTGTGACCTTCAGATTGCCAAGTTAATAGCACTTTGTATATTATTGGTAATAAAAGACAATGTAATTCATTTTAGGAAATATAAAACTAATACTGTTACTCTGTTTCAGGACTATCAAACCTGGTTAGATTTAAGGGAACTTGAATGTAAAATGGGGGAACGTTACATCACCCATGAAAGTGATGACTCCCGCTGGGAACAGTATTCAGGAGAACATGGATTGCAGTATCCAGCACACCTTATCAGTCCAAGAGCTAACCATAATGAAAACACCAAGCTAGAAGAAACAGAAATGAAAGCCCTCAGTGAGCGTGTCAGCATCCTTTAAGTTGCATCTCCTATAATCTGTCAAAACACTGTGGAATTAATAAATACATACGGTCAAGTTTAACGTTTGCCTTGCAGAACTGCCATTATTTTCTATCAGATGGGAACAAAGCTGTTATGCTGTTACACTGTTGATGTATCTGAGCTGCCAAGACAAATCAACAGAAACATTTTTGTGTGACCAACTGTGTTGTATTTACAAAAGTTCCCAGAAACACTAAACTTGTTATTGTGAATGATTCATGTTGTATTTAGTGTATTAAAACCTGTCTCCATGGTGCCTTTGCAAAGTAGAGTTTTTCTTACTTAAGCCTCATTTTGGTAATAGAGAACTTTCCCGTGAAGATCTGGGGGGGTTTTGTGCATCGTTAGAATTGTAATTGTAAGCAAACTCTTGAAGAGTAGATTATAACTGCTGTTCTGTGAACAACTTCTACCATTTGCATAAAAGCTTTATTTAGTGTCAAAAAATAGAAAAAGCAAAAAAATAAATTGCATAGCACTGTACAGTTTCACATCAGATAACCTGTGAGTGTGTGTTTGCATGTTTGTGTATATAGCTACATATACGGTATAACTTGCTCTTAAGCCCAAATGCCTTAGTAACGTAAGCCACAGCATATTGGTTGTATTTCCTCTTTTCTTATAACATTCTTCTCTAATATGTATATTCTTTAATATGTACATTCAGAAGCTAAGTAACTTGTTGACTTTGTTTATGTTTTCAATAAAAGTCTTGTTAAAATGGGTTTGATTAATCTTTCTATTTAAAATAGCCCTGCAATGGCATCAGAAGTAGGTTGGGAAGTTGAGGACAGATTAGTGGGAATTTGGTTTTTAGAGAACTGTGCTGCTTCTGCTTTTCCACTGAGTTCCGTTGAACTGACAAGGTAATATGGATCTCTCCTGCTCTCATTCCCCTCAAAAACTTAAAAAAAAGTTAATTTTAATTTCTAACAATTACTTAGCATTCCAACACTAAACCGCCTAACTTTAACTGTGAGAGGTTCAGGCTGCAGTGTAAAACACATGCCAGAGTAACTCAGTGACAAGCTGAAAATTATTCCATACCACAGACTATCTCTGAAAAAAAGCAATTGATATACGGGTATTGAAGACTGAGGTTCAAAAGGAAAAGATATGTGGCGTGAGAGGCAGAAGTATGCAATGATAACAGCTAATATCCACATATGACAAACCTCTACTGATCAAATCTTGGCTTTATGTTACAATCACGAGCTTTTCAGTAGATAAATCCGTTCTTTCCTTGGAAGAGCTTTGTCCAGAGAGAATTTATGCCAGATACATAACATGATCAAAGCCAGCAGAATTTTTTGCTAGGTGTTTTGCACCTCTACTCAACAGACAGTGTGTACCATAGAAGAAATGAAGAAACGGCACTTTTATTCAAACAGAAAAAAAAAAAAAGTTTTATAGAAAATATATTGTAAAAAATACTTCTAAATCTCTTGTCCCTCCTCCCTGCCTCTTATCGCTACTCCTACTTCCAAAAAGCAGTTCACTTCAGCCAGACTCTGATGGAAGCTCTCTAATAACACCAGCCTTTCAACAGCTTCTGAAACAGCTCTGGTTGGGCAGAATTTGAATGTGTTGACTATTCTGCCATGCTGTAATGTCTGTGTTTTCAGACAGGATATACCTACACGGCTAGATTTGGCTAATCATTGTTTCTTTTTCATTCAGTCTTAAACTGGCTATAAAATAAAAATACAAAAATAGACTCAGGTTGATTATCAAATTTGTCAGTAAATGTGTGTATGCATGTATATATTTAAAGCAAGTCCGCTTAAAAGGTGTAGGGGTAGACTCACAGATACATAAGGATTATATTGTTGTTTAACTACACCATGAGTCAAGCCGAATTAACTTTTTTAAAAGAAAGGTAAGGGAAATTATTAGAGTCATATAGACTTTGTTCAGATGCTGGTAGCATGGCTATTCATAAGGAGCCATGACCTCACAGAAGTGCCTTAATTTTGTTGTCTCATATTGAGCCTCTATGTTAACCAGTAACAAAGACTTGGAGATTTGCTTTCATATTGATAAATTTGGGTGAGTCAGGGTTTTATTAGTGGCTTGTTTTCTTTACAGTTACTGTACCAACCCTTGAGCAAAGGTAATTTTCAACAACACAAGTTAAACTCTGAAAAATACCAAATAGCATATTGGCACTCTGTCCTCAAGCAGGGACACTAGTCAGGACATCAAAAGAGAATGTAAACTACTTTGCAGCTTGCAACAGCATCTCCAAAGAAGCTGGGTGGCAAAACTAAAAACATTGCAACCTTTAGTAAAGGAAAGACATTGAGTACTTACACTAAACCCCATCATCTACTGATTTCTGCTGTAACAATGCTTAGCATGCACAACAGTTTGCTAAGCACAGACCTATGTTGATAAACATTTAATCTCGTGGAGCACTTTTGATAAACTGCCAACAGAGCAGAGACAAAAGTATAAATCAATTACTATTCTGAGAAGCTTTCTGACTACCTATTAAACATGATATCAAAGAAACTCTTGTTTTATTACTGTGGGCATATTAGAGCTTTTTTCTTCCCCATGGCTTTTTTTTTTTTTTTTGAGCACTGAAGCTTGCTTCACTGCTTTAAGGAACTTACTGTGCAATTATTCATTGCTTTTCAAAAAAGCATCTGCCTTTAGCCAATATAATAAATCAAAATTTTCCCTACTACCGTTCAAAAATGTTGCAGTGTGAAGTTTGAACTGTTTGCAGTTCAGCCAGACTGATGAATTCACAGATTCCTAACTCAAAGCCTAAACGGAAACTTGCTCTTTGAGATACATCAGCATCAAAGTGTACTGAAGCAAGTCTAGGATTGTGTTGTACTACGTGATTTTCCTTTGCTCATTTTACTCAGGAAAAGGGAGTAGTAGGCTGCTCTGTAGTAATGTTCCCATGGCCTTTACATTTTCCATTAGGTGGACATTTCCTGTGCATGCATCATGGAAGCAAAATCAACAGTGGTTATGCTGCAGTGGTTATACCTGAGGATCTATTGATGGAATTTCCTTTTCTGCTATGCTACCGCATATCATATGCATATCAAGCACATATGTATACATAATCATACATTTGTAGACAGGTTTGTTGTCAAAGCTTAGTTGTGAAGTGCAGAGAAGTATCGAACTTGGAAGCTAGAACTTCTAGTTGATATTAAACTGCCATTTTCACTTCTGCCATCTTTTTCCCATTCAGATACACTTTATCCCGTGTCTTGTCCAGGCAGTTAAATGAACCAAACAAGGTGACTAAAAGGCATACATTGCTCAACCACATGTGACCATCCATCCACACCTTCACATGACAAGATGGAAAGGAACTTGTGTCAGTGGGCCTTGTCTCCCATTGTCTCATATACTACATTAGACCCCCTAGTTCTCAGCTTAGCAGGATCTTTTCAGAATGTTGTACTTTCCCTTTTGCTTTCCCCTCCCTTCTCTTTCCCCTCTACACCTCCCTACTGAAAACTCTTCCTAGAATCTCATGTGTCCAGTGGTTAGAAAGTTGTAAATCCTGACCTCATGGCAAGGCAATAACCACTTCGTTTGTCTGGGGTTTTTTTGTTGTTGTTGTTTGTTTGTTTTGAGGTCAGAGTTATTTTACATTATTGGATAAATCAACACTTGTTCTGCATACCTGAATTTATCCTGGACAATGAAGTCACAGAACTGACATGGAAATTGCTAAGAAGCTGAAAAAACTCCCAAACCATTACTGGCCTAACGGCAACAGGCACTTAGGATGCCACAAAATTAAGAAGAAAGGAAAAAAAAAGAAAGTTCCTAGGAAAATTTTAAGACTTCATCACTAGGCAGGGCACTGGCACCCGGACCGCGACATCCCTATACACTACTTTAGTCCCCAAGATTTAAGTAGAAAGACCAGAGTTCTTTATTATGGATTACAGTACAGTATTATTCAGAGAAGTCTACCAACACATTGACGTATTGGAAAAGCTCTGCTTCATGTAGATAAACCAGACCCTAGGCCCTGTAGCTGTTCAGCACCCCAAACTTTGCTCAACTTCTCACTTTCCCCAGGCACAATTTTTTTTTTCTCGAAGAAAGATAGGCTATATTCTAGCAACAAAGGAAGCCATCCACATACTACCCTGGCCAGATGGGAAATCACAGAATCATTTAGGTTGGAAAACACCTCTAGGATCATCTAGTCCAACCTTCATCAAATGTCTCCCTAACCCCTAGACCATGTCTTGAAATGCCATCTACCTGTTTTTTAAATGCCTCCAAGGATGTTGACTCCACTACCTCCCTGGGTAGCCTGTTCCAATGCCCAACCATTCTTTCAGTAAAGAACTTCTTCCTCATATCCAATCTAAACCTCCCCTGGTGCAACTTGAGGCCATTACCTCTTGTCCTTTCATTAGTTACCCGGAAGAAGAGACCAGCACCATCCTGACTACAACCTCCTTTTAGGTAATTGTAGAGAGCAATGAGGTCTCCCCGCAGCCTCCTCTTCTCCAGACTAAACAATCTCAGTTCCATCAGGCACTCCTCATACAACATATTCTCCAGACCCCTCACCAGATTCATTGTCCTTCTCTGGACCTGCTCCAGCACCCCAATGTCCTTCTTCTGCTGTGGCGCCAAAAACCGGACACAGTACTCCAGGCGTGGTCTCACGAATGCTGAGTACAGGGGCACAATCCCCTCCCTACTTCTGCTGGTCACACCATTTCTGATAAAAGCCAGGATGCCATTGGCCTTCTTGGCCACCTGGGCACACTGCTGGCTCATGTTCAGCCAGCTGTCCACCAGTACCTCCAGGTCCTTTTTCACCAGGCAGCTTTCCAGCCACACATCGTGTTACATGATGGCTTCCAGCTCCTCCTCTTTGTTGCCCATGCTGCGTGCATTAGTCTAGATGCACCTGAGCTGGGCTGTCGAATTGCCTGCCAACAATGGCCTGCCACCCTTAGGCTCAACTCTAGCAAGCCCGGTTTTATTCCCTTCCCCCTTTGAACCTAGTTTAAAGCCTAGTTTTCACCCTCTGGGACAGATGAACTCCATCTGTCGCCAGCAGACCCTGTGCAGCGTAAAACTCCCCATGATCAAAGAATCCAAATTTCTGTCTGTGACACCAGTCTCTAAGCCACATGTTAATCGAATGGGTTTTCCTCCTTGTTTCAATATTCTTCCCCGCTGCTGAAGGGATTGAGAAGAACACTACCTGTGCACCTGAGCTGTGAAGAGATCGAATTGGTTGAGTGAAATAGCTCAACCAATTCAAATACAAACTAGAAGAACTGTCTTGATAGGTAAGGTACTTTTCAGTTATGACAATTTGGCACCTTAATGGACACAGAGTTTCACCTTGCTTTTACTTAGCTCATTCTTAGAAACTGGGGCAAGTTAATGCTTAAATCAGGGTCTACCGGGTGAGCTCATATTTATCTGTTGTTCTTACCAAATCTTGCTTTGGTGAAGAACAGGGAGCACACATCATAAGTGGTATATTTTGCTGCCTGCTGCCTTAAGCACATCTACAAACATCAACATCAGCTGCTCACAAATAAGAATTTAAGAAAAGTCTACTTAAGTTTCAGGCTGAAAAGTTGCTATTTGGAAAGGTCCCATGAAGTGAAATGTTTTGCTTGGACATTCAAGCACTAAGGTCCTACACCCTAGAGTGTCTGCCTCCACTCTGAGCCTGGGAGGCCCGAGACCTCATGCTGCAGAAGTCTGCCAGGCAGGGTGCCAACTAGGGGAGCTACAAGGAAAACAGGCATGATGAAAACGTGCCTTTAAGGCAAATACCAAAATCTGTAAGCACGTGTGTGCTGCCAAAGTTTGACAAAAATTGGCAGGTTCTGTTGAAGTATTTCTATCCAGACAAACTATTTTCCAATATGAATTTATGATACACTTGCCAACTACCACTTAAATAGTTTCCAGTATAACTTCCAAAATGAATAGTTACTTACTGGTGATGACCTCTAACACTTTTAACGGGGACTGATTTTTCAGAAAGTCCTAATAAAGTACCTTTTGAAAAGCAAGTAGTTCATTCTGGTTCCTCTGTTGACTTAGGCATACAAAAACATGAGTTAATTTTGAGCAGCTAGTTAACTAAATTTAATAAGTGGAAAGTGTACTGACATATTCTTAAGAAAAAAATAAGAATTGACTTAAGGGAGCTGGCTCACATTTACCAAGTAAGCAGCTGCAGCACTTTAAGATTTTACTGTCTCAGCCCCCAGCTGTTTGTTACTGTCTTTATAATGGAATGAAAATAGGACATTTTAACTTTCCTAGTGTAATGGGTCTGGCTGAGCTGGTTTTTCCCCACAGCTGCAGTGTTTTGTGCTGGGAGCTAGAAGGGTGTTGATAACACTCCCATGTTATGACTGCTCCTG
>JAVSBS010012140.1:179988-219412 GCA_033124195.1 Coracias cyanogaster
AGTAATTACAAATGACTGTGCAACTTCTTCACAAACACAGATTTCTCCCTGTAGAAGCTGTAGAGTCAACGAGGGAGTGACCAGATCAAATAATGACACGGTCTACACTGAAATAATAAACAACCCTTTGCTTTTTTTTAATTGAAGTGGCAGGAGTTGGCACTGCTGTTGTTCAATGGTAATACGCTTCCTGTAATGCTGAAGTGCAAAAGTGAATGGAAAAAAATGAGTGCTTCTTTAGCAGAGCTTGATTGTGAAAGAATAGAGAGTTAACAAACAGTTTGTGCTTAGGGCAATTATCTTCGTGTTTCATAAAGTTAAAGGAGTTTGCAAAGCTTCCTTCTCCTTACTCTGTTTATGTTCTACTACCTCTACTTAGTAAAAATATATACAGGAGAAACATCACTCCTGAATTAGTATAGAACTAATTCCAGTAACAGTTTGTGTTATTGAAGTTAAACTGATACTCAGCTTAGATATCCTCGATGAGGTGAGATAAGGGTCCACTCAGGTGGGGATACAAAATACAGTTGGAAAAAAGAGAAGCTAAGCTAGTCTGATAATTACACTTTTTTGTTGATGACTTCCTCTCAGTGAAAGAATAGGATTCCACAAATGAAGTATGCCTTACTGTGTTTATTTACACACACCCACAGACACACCCACACCCACACCTGGTTCTAAACAGTTGTTGCTTTTTGACTGTGGAGCCTTTGCTGTCAGCACTGTCAGATCACTCTGCCCTCAGCCTGTGGTGGATATTGTTACTATTTGCTAAAACCCCTACGGAGTAGGGATGCATTCGGCTTAGGTCTTACTAAATAGTCCTTAACTGGTAGTTGTAGAAACCTTACCAACAAGAATAATATGTTGCAGAATATATATTAAAAACAAAACAAAATTAGAGTACGAATGCAAGAGGAGGATCAAAAATTAAGTGAGAAAGAATAAGAATAAAATTCTCAGCAGATTAAGCTAAGCAAACTTTCTGAATGTCTAAAAAACACCTATAGTTACGTTTTTTAAAGTAAAATAACACAGAGGACAAGATTGTTGTGATCTTCCTACTGTTAATATAATTTCACTGGAGCACATGCAGCAAGTTCTGAAATTCAAATTTGACTGTCAGTAAAATTATTGCAGTCATGTTGAATCCATTCAGATGTGCCACTTTCTTTTCCTTGGTATGTTTTACAACCGACCAAGGGACTGGAGATTCAACAGGCTGTGGCATCTAATGTCTGGAATTTCAGTTGCAGATTTCAGTTCTCGTGAAACTCTGGACGAAATCAAGTTTTACCCCTGCAATGACATGGATAGCAACAACCACTTAGAAACGGGCCATCCGACTGTATTGCTCTGTGTTGAGATGTGAATGAGTACTGAAGTGAAGGAAATGCAGCATAATTGCATATATTTTTTTGTTATTACAGTGGGCTTTTTTTACATTCAGGGGAAAGAATAGTTGTTATGAATTTTTAAATTGGAAGTACTAATCTCAAACATACAGCTTTTATTCTGCTATTGCCATATTCACTCACACTAAGAATTCACACTCAATTTCTTTGTAAAAGCAGAAAAAAGAAACTTTTAGTTAATCCCTTCTTACAGCATGCAATTAAGACATACCACAGTCCTGCCACAGACACTTTTAAACTAGGATACCAGGAGACATAAAAGACAAAATACTTCAGTGAGCATAAACTAGTTGTAACTTTTGCAGCTAGGGAAATCATTTTTAATATGGTAGCCAACACCAAAAACTCCAATGAAGGTCTCATATATTTTATCCCCACAGGATGGCCCAATAGTCTGGTGTATCCATTTCTTTTGCATGATCCTGAATTGCCAAGGAAGCTATTTGGTTTATTTTACAGTTTGTATTTGTTTTACTGTACCTACTGAAGATTTAATCCATTTATAGAAGTGTGTACTTTTTATTTTCCCCATAATGATGTTGGTATTAATATGTTTTAGAAAAAAAGGAAAATTATGTAAAACACAGTACAAGAAAGAAAAATACTGAAACATAGTTTAAAAAAATGATAAGAATGTCAGTCATTTTAAAGTAGAAAAAGAAACGTGCCTCAGTATTTGTATTTCTAACAAGAAAAAGTTTTGGGGTTTGAGAGGAAAGATGCAGAAAAGGGCGCTGTATTAGCTAAATATTTTACCTTGCAACATCAGTCATTTCCTACTCAGTAATACCGAAAGGGTCTAATTTATAAGTTTTTCCATTTCTCTGTTATGCTGGTTTGTAAGTTCTGACATTGCTACTGGTATGTTAATGAGAAGCTAGTGTTCCATTAAGAGTAAACCATATGCTCTACCGCATACTGTGAAAGAGAAAGCATATAATGTGACTGTTGCCTTAGTAACACATTAATTCATTTTGTCAGTGTTGGCACAGATCATTTCATTTATAAGAAAACAAGTATAATAGTTTACCACATCTATAATATTTACAGTGTTTCTGTTACAAAACAGTGACAAAATGAGTTTAAAAAATAGAGTTAGGATAGTATTATTAAAATATGGAATTTGTGGTTAAAATGTTTCCATACAAATTAAAAATAAGATTGGTGTAAAATTTATATTCACATTGCAACACCAAACTGTTTTCTTTTTTGCATATTTGTATTCCACTAATAATATGCATAGAAATATAGTCCATGAAAAACCACAAGTACATTAGCAGTTTTTAATGAATGCTAAGCCAAATATTTCATACAACAGTTTTGTTAAGTTACAACCATTACAACTTAATGGTATGTTAGAGTGTTACTCATAACAAAGATAAACATTTATCTCCTTTTATCTGTTCTTCCAGATGTTTCTTAGTATTTTAACACCGCTAAAATACTGGAAATAAAGTATTCCAGTCTTTTAAGTGATCATATCTTACATTTTCTTCATTGAATAAGTAGGTGTATATATATTCAAAAGTGCATTATAAGCTTTAGACAGAAAAAATACTTAATATGAATTGAGATACTTCAAAGATTTGATAAGGAAAAGAAATGGAGAAGGAGGAAAGGTAACTCCTTTCATTACGGTCTGCACCTGCAGAATGGTCTCAGCCCTACTACTTAGGACGCTGTACACCTGTAAATGCATATCTTTAACAACAAACATTTTACATCTGAAATGCACACCAATCACTTTATACTGAAACAAACAACATTGCATTTTCAATATCGCTGTCACAAAAAAAAAATTCTAATGCAACCACTCTTTTTTTGCACACATCTCAAATAAGCTCTTAATAAGTTGTCAGCAGTGTTTACAGCTCTTCAGTTATTAGGCCTAATGCACATACCCTGTAAAGATTCACTACAATTCAATTTCTTAACACAGTATGGATACTGAGGCAATTTACTCTCTCAAAAATAAAGAAGAAATCATTTTAAAACTGTACTAAGACCATACCTGACTGTATCTTAACAAATCTGTAAAGATGTGGGGTTAAGAGGATTTAGTTAAATAAAATTATAGAACTTTCTAATGTAACTCAGGAATCACTTCCATTAGATCTTAATAAGTCTTGCGAACAACTGTAAAAAAATCACAGTAAAACTGTAAAAAAAAAAATTATGGTAAGGTAATGCATAATAAGTTCTCTCAGGAATAAAATTATGGAACAGAATCACAGCCACAGAAAATAACACTGAAACATTTAATCTAATTTTTGTAGCTACTAAATCTTTATTTCATTTTATTTCTTCAAGAATTAAAGTAAATCTGTAAAGTCCGAAAAAGTCCTCTTTTATCTACAAGCACTTTAGCCATTAAAATATAGTTGTCACTTGTAAGACCAAATTCCACTTCTAGACTAAGATCTTAATATTTTTTAGCTTAATATTGTGCAATTCAAAGATTAATGAATACAATTACTCATACTGGATGCTTCTCAAATAATGCAGGTAGTACATTTAATAATCTCTCATTACAGCTAATAAAACAGCTGTAAATAGAAATAGCTAATGGGGTAGCCAAAATAGCTTGTTGGGTGCAATACTACAAACCCAGTTCTGCATTACTGGTAGCTGTTTAAATGTATAGATTTTTGCTAACATCCAACATTTGGCTAACTCAAATTCAAAGACATTTTGGCTGAGGAAATTAAAATTTATATTTTTTTAGCTTCTAAAATGAAATTCCACACTGGAATCTAGATGTCACAGTGACATAAGATCACATGGCAACACTGAACACTTGCTACTTTTAAAGATCATATTTAGTAAGGAAAAACAAGAAGACGAAAAGGTGGTGAACCTGAGGGTTGCAGAACTTTTCTGGGAGCTATATAACTACATGTGATCCAGAGACTATGCAGAATTCTCAAATTTTCTTCCACATCATGACTCACATCACATCAACAGTATAAGTGACAGGAGGATCAGATCCATAATCTCTTCCTGTATATACAGAAAGGATTAAATAAGAAAAAAAGAAAGGAATAGTGACTTGCAAAATAAATAAGGAGTTCTTTACCTACTGTATAGTGCCATCTCAATTACTTTCTGATACCATCAGGACTTTTGGAAAACTTTGGGTCTGATGGTTTTGTACTGATTTCTGATAGCTAAAGTTAATAAAATTTAAAAAAAAAGACAATTGATTTACTGTTGAATTTATCCTGGTTTTCTTTTGACCCAGGTATTCAAAACATTTTTTGTTACTGAACATAATGCTGTGTCTTGTCTTTGAGTGCCTGTGCATGTTTCACAACTGTTATGAAGAAGTTAGATGGTTAGGTGTGATTTGAAATAAATTACATAATACTAAACAACTAACATAGACTTTTTGTGTAACAGCCCTTATGTTCAGGTAGAGGCAGATGGTAGCCTAGATCACATGAATGAAAATTTTCTAGCCATACTGTATCACTGCTAATAAAGGTTTCAATAATGGCTACCGTTTTATACAAAATCATAATTATGTGACTTTTTGTCACAGTTATTATTGTGATTCACTTTGTACAAGTTAAAGCTACTAAATTGAAATATTTACATAAATGTTTCTGAAGATAAAGACTATTTTTCAGAAGTGGCTTGTGAAGTTTAGAACCTGAGCATATAATAGCACATAGTTAAGGAAACCTTTTTTCCAGAAGTGTGCACTTTTAACAAACCAAGAAATCTCAGTGTGACTATAACAAATCAAACTCTCATCTGAACCCAGACCTGGGGTAAACTTTGTCCTGATCTCTTCAGGGGCATGGATATAAAAGATATCTTGCATTTCTGCTGGACACCCCACGTTTCTTACCAATCCTTAAAGGACAATTAAGGACAATTTTAGTGTCCTACTGCGCTGAAGGCAGTGTGCAGCACCTAGGTGGGCAAGTAAATAGAGCGTTGCCTTCAGCTGAGCTGCTGATGCTAAAATTATCCAGTTCATCTCCATTACAAAATAATGGACACTTCTGAAAATCTGTGCCAGAGAATTTTAACTTTACATTTCTCATTTAGTCAGTAACAAGCAGAATTTTGACCAAGTATGGAATACAGTGTAAATTCAGATTGAAGCCAAAAGGTTTATACACAGGTGCACGTTTAAGTGGATGCACTGAGGTGGTGTTCTTCTTTCCACTTCGCAATGTCAGGCTGCCTCTTAAATGCATTCATCGCTGAGCAATACATCCACTTATTGAAGACTACATGTTCCCTGCTAATCCTTTTTTTTAAACATTCTGGATCTGACACCACATTATACACTTACTCTATGTGTGTATAAAAGACCTGGCTAAAGTTTCTTTGTTCCTGATGGGAGAGAATGAACAAAGAAGAGCTAGGGTTTATATCAGATTCTCTGGTGAAGCATGCTAAACCTCATTCTTTCCTAGTAATTGACTTGAGTACTGATGGACACAAATCAATTGCTGAAATTCTGACAAATAATTTAAAATTCAGGAAAACTAAGATTCAAGTTACTATATTACCCAATAATTATTCTCTTCATCTTTGGGTGCATATCAAGCCACATTCACAGTAACAAAACTTAGGTGGCTTGCTCCAGTGTTGTCCTTACTATAACATGCCATTTCACTTATGAAGCACAGTGTTAACAAACATAGCGGTGTTTTGCTGTCTTGACACTGTCCTTCTCGTTTGAGCCAGACAGGAGCAGCAACTATAGAGGTTACTCTAAGAAGAGACTCTGTCCCTTAAAGATAACTCATTTATTTTCCATTTGCCTCTACCACTACTTTTGTCCAGAGCTCATTTACAAGATGAACATAGCTTATGAAAAACAATTAATAAAGAAATGGGAAATTGTTAAAAAATGATAAAGAATCTCAAGTACAATAATGTTAGAATGCTTAAACTCTATTGTCCTCTAGTCAGTGGCAAATTGTTTAGCCTGTGACAAGTCTTGCAATATATCTGTGATAGCATGTAAACACAGCACAGCTAGTTGTATCTGGCACATGAGCATTCTAACTTGGTTCTGACAGCCAGCTAACCAGAAGCTTATTTAGATTTGGGGGGTGGTGGTGATGAATCTTTGGCAGTTGTAGAAATAGTAGCCTAACAACTTGTAATACATATAATTAGTCTCCATATCCCCTGGTCAGCATATCTTCTGATATGTAAATTAGATGGAGCAAGCAGATGTATAACCTAGGAAGCATTCCAGATTCATCTTGATAAAAATATAGTATTCACACTGGGCAGGGTTCCTTTGTCTCTAACAATGCTACCAGCAACACCAAAAAACCCACACACTGAAAAAATAAAGCTATTGACCATTTCCAGGGGCTAGAGTCTACATGGAATGTTTTCATTCCACCTGCCATATCTAATAAGCAGCATTATTTATCAGTATCACACTAAGGTAGATATGAGATAAAAATGGAAGAGATGATACAAACTGCAAACATAAAGAAATTGATAAAATTTGCAAATTTAGCTAAAATTGAGAAACTAGGGGAAGATGAAGAAGATGACAGTGGTAAAACTCATCACTACAGAAGCTACATTTACATGCATTTGGAAGATTTAGAGACCTCTCTACCTAACTACCTACTTGCCTATTACATTTGTCTCCCCCACAAACACTGAATCTATTCCAACATCCCAAGCCCCTGTCACATAGAAAGACCTAAAGCAAATACATTTTATTTCTTAGTCCAATGAACAGTCATGTAGCAGTGAAACTGTCAATTACTTTTTTCTTTTTTCTAGTCAATACTAAGGATTGCTGAGCCCTTTTGGTAATTTATCCAACTTTTAAACTCGTGAAGCTAATATACACCATCTATGTTGCCACTTGCAACAGGTTTTTTTTTGTTTTGATGGGGTTTTTGGGGGGTTGGTTGGTTGGTTTGTTTATTTGGTTAGGGTTTCTTTGAGTGCTGTTGTTGAAACCAATGGCTCCCTTTTGTGCTCTCTTATGACACTGGTTACATTGGTGAAGTAAACTAGTTGTGTGAATGTATTTCATTTTACCACACTTCAAGTATAGTAAATCTGTAATTTAGGAAGCTTCATGATTTAAAATATTGTCACATATCGTACAAATGAAAATGAAATAGAATTTAAATTGAAGGTGTGAATTTTTCTTTGTTTATGTATTTTTTCTGTCACAGTAGCTTGTGTTATTGTAATGAGTTTAAAACTATCATAAATTTGAGATTATCTTTCAAAACAGAAATTTTGGATCATTACTGAAATGTTTCTGGATACACTCAGGCTATCTTCTTGTAGTCTCAGTAAATTTAAGGCCTTTTATATTGTTTTCAATTACATGTTTTATGCTCCCAGGGAAAAAAAAAATTAATGACCATAGTGTAACCTGATTTTTTTGCGTTTTGAACTAAGACATACAATGTTTGATTAAAATGTTTTTAATACAAGCATGAAACATATATATTTATTGGCCTGATATGTCCTACTGAACATCCCAGTGACTTGTGGGAACTGAGACAGTAAATTACATTTTTTGTTACGAGACCATCAGGTTCGTTTCAATAAGTAATTACATAACTGGCTACACTTACCTTTTCAAGTTCAAAAATTCTTAGTTTTCTTAACTACTGACAATTCTGAGCCATTGCCTTCACTCTGAGCATCTTCAGACTTTTAGACTGGGAAAGCTTATCTTGACCTTTTCTCAGAAATATTTCCAGCAGACTTGAACAAGATGTCAACTAGAGGAACCATTCTGAGGGAAAATCAAATGACATGCAATGCATATTTATAAGCTGGAGGGTTTTCTATTGATTCCACAGGCTTTTCAGAGGAAATTTTCAATCTGTACTTATAATAGATTGATAAAATCCAGGAAATGAAGTCTGAACATTACTGTATGAAGAAACTGTGACTTTACTGTTCACTGTGCACAGGTGATGAAATGGTGGAAAATTCAGTAATTTTGTCACAACCTAAAGAACAATGAGTTATAATATATACTGAAATTTTTAGTTAGAGAAAGAACAAATAGGCTCCAACCGTGCAAAAAAATTTGTAGCTGACCTAATATTTTAAGGAAATTGGTTTCAGTTTATTGACCAATCTGACCTTTATATAAGCCTTTTTATGTTTTTTATGATGTTTTTAAATGTTTTTATGATTATTTCAGGGAGATTTTTTCTGATTTCTAAATTCTCAGCATTGGTTTCCCTTTGATCAGTTGGCCTCGTCTATTTTTTTAAATTGTTCTTTAATGAAATTAAACTTATCTATCATATATATCCTATAACAGAATTTTAAGACTATGACAAATAAGAGTTGGAGCAGCTTAGTATTGTCACTGCCTCCCTTAAAACCTCAGGCTTGAGAAACAAAACAGAACTTAAACCCTGTAAGCATAGGAGTTTTATCTCTGTAATTGTTGTTTGCTTATTTTCTGTTATGATTTCAACATTAGTTGACTGAACAACTGGGTATTGAAAAAAGTACTATCAAAGGAAAAATTGCTTGTATTTTTGGAGATAGTCACCAGAGGGCATTTATGGACTAACTCAAGACATATTTCTGCATTCACTGTGGGAATGCTGAGAAGTATTCTGAATTATGCTATATTGATATGAAAACTAAACCACTACCTTTTTAAAATGGAAAGTTTTGATATAAAATGAGATTTTGTTTACAAAGAGGGAAGAAAAAGAGATGAGCAATATGATTTTTGTCATCTCTAGAATTGACTCCATTATATATGTCAGATAGCATGAATTTTCACGCAACCAAGGAAAAAGTAATAATAAAAAAAAAGATAAGAAAAGAAAAAGAAGGAAGTAAATAGTGTTTTCTTTCTTTCAGCATTTTAGAAATATATAATACGTAGTTGGAGGAAGAAGGTACTTCTTTTTAAGGCTACTGCAACTGAGTAAAAGTAGGGTTTGATTTTTTTTTAAAGATGGTTTCATCTTCTGTGCTGGAAGACATGTCAACTGATATTATTGAATAGCTGCCTTTCAGTGAACATAATAATAAATATTCTATTAAAATAATGAAGACTTTGAAGAAATTGTCAGGGATCAGGTAGTACAGGCTGATGTGGTATTCCAAATGTAAGGGTAGGCCCAGAATATAGATTTACTTAAATACTTATAAAATCAAAATTAACCAATTTTGCTATTAATTTATGTGAATATCCAAAATTACATATTTCAAATATGGCTATATTTCAAAATGAAATAACATCATTGGAAGTGCTTTCTTTAGCAAGAAGGAAGTCTTTTTGGCCTAGTTCTTCTCAAAACAGAGTTCTTGTCAGCATGAGCTGCATAAAATACAACTGAAATGCTGAAAATATATGCATTAGTCAGGAAACCTTATAAAGGACATCATAGCTTTGATAGGAATAACCAAATACTGTGGTAGCTTTATAATAAACTAGATTATTGTAAGTTTTTGTTTTTAGTAGAGAAGTTACATAGAAAGAAAATGCACAGTGAAAAATACTAGCAAAGTTCAGAAAAAAGATGTAAAGTTAAATTACAAATGTTCTCCTTGGGTGGATGCCTGCGCTTGCCTGAGTCCAAAGTTAGTAGGACTTAGTGAATATTAATTTAGAAAAGGTTGGGTTTAAATTTCATGTTGGTGTTCAAGCCTTAACAAGAATTCTATGATTCTGTGATCCAAATTTTTTTTTTTTAATTCCATAGAGATCACAGACATTGCTAAGAATATATTTAAGACTGAAATCTTGTTGAAAGAATTACACTATATTTAGTAACAAAAAAAAATAATGCTTTTGTTGGTAACGTGTACATTGCATGCCTTTTCTTTTCCACAATTTTTTTCCTTTGGAAAAGGTTATATTTTGTTTAGTGCAGAGAATTTTCATATGTATTTGTAAGCCAAGACTTTCAGATTGCAATTCAGTGGAAGTTCAATGTTCAGAATATTTCCATACCTTTCATTTGTTTCACACTCCCATGGTACAATCATGCTACAGTAGCCCAGTGCCATTGCATGATGTTTTCAGTCCCCTCTTTCATCTCTTGTGAGTGAATACTGTTATTCGTCCAAATGTTCTACTTTGGCTAAAATTATTTTAACTCCTATAATGTTGATCAGATGTTTCCGATTCAAAAGAAACAAAAAAATTATCAAAATCATACACATGAAATCTTCTCCTAATGACAGCTGCAGCCTTCATTTGTATTTCTCTGAGAAGTTTAGAGTTAATGTGTTTAACGCCTTGAAGTTCAGTAGAATCCTCCTGTTAGAGCGTTGCATGAAATATGTTTCAAAATAAGGGGTTATCACTGACAATGCCTTGTTTTTCTATTTAACCCTAAAGGTTCATATATTTTCAGGTGTTTCAGTAACAAAAGGAGAGGCAAGTGGCTACCTTGACGTTTTCCTCCAAGATAACTACATACTACATCATCTACAGTGTAGTATTTAAACTAAAATCCTGAATGACACAGTAAAATGATATCTCCTTTACTGCATAAAACAACTCAATTCACTGACTGTTACAATGGCATTGCTGATAGCAGAAAAGAGACACAATTTCTAAAGTGTCTTCTTGATAACCATACATTTCATTAATAGAGATTTCACTTGAGCTATACTTACTGTACTCTTATTCAAAGTATCCTTACAGAGGCCAGGTCTTTAATACTACAACTATATACAATAAGTAAATAAAATTTAAAAGACATTATAGAGTTGATCTTTTCTTTCTTTGGCCACATAATTTTTCAGAACTGTGGATTATATAGAAACCTCTCATCTAGTTCTCTTAACACTGTGTGACACCTCATGGAAATACACATGGTATATGCTAACTGTTTCAGAGTAACTAGTTTAGGAATATCATAGATTTATATACATATATGTATATATGCCTATACATGGAAGCATTGCCTATATATGTATCTGCACACAGTTTTCAATTAGCATTTTTTCTTCTAAGATTTACAGACTTAAATAGTCACAAAAATATTTGTCAGATTTTTTATAACATTTATGATTCTTTAAAAATGATCTAAATTGATAAAGTTCTCATAGTCCTAGAATATTTGTGCCACAAGGAGGTAATCACACTTTTAAAGGACATTGAATATATGCAGCTTTCAGGTATATCACCTCATAAACAAAATTCAGGTATCACCAATGTCAGAAGAGAAACCTGGTGAAAAATTTGTTTCTCTGTGACATAAATAAGCTTCTTTTTTTCTCATTTGCACTTCAATATTTTTCCTACATGTTTGTTTTTATTCATGGCTTCTGCTCCACAGTCTTCCTTCCTTCTTTTCCCCTTATAACTGTCAGTGATGAGAAGATGTGGAAAGAACAGAATGACATCAATGGAATTGTCCAAAGAGGGGCAGGATACATGGTTGAGAAAGCAAAGGCAAAGTCTGGAGTTCAGCTTGAAAGAGAAATGTGGATAGAATTGGGAAGAAGGGACTGAGAAGAATTTAGCACTCTAAAACAGTGGAAGAGGTTAAATGAGAATGATATGGAAGCCACTGCATTTCTACACAGCAATCATAAGACTCATTTTCATGTAAAAATGTAGCAGGTTATATAAACAATCTCAGGTTATCTTAACTAGTAATTAACTTAACTGGAGAGACACGATAACAAGAAAAGCAGTGAAAGAGATGCAGGATTGCTAAAAGAGAGAAAAGAATGAGCTGGACTGGAAACAAACTGTTTGCCATTTTTCCCTGGGACTGGTGTGGGAGCTGATGCTGCTTAACATTTTCATTAACAACAATGATGAAAAAAGAAATAAATTTGGTTTTGAAATTTTCCAATGACACAAAATAGAGAGTCATAATCAAAATGTTCTATAGAAAGACATCAAGAGAGTAAGGAGTGAAATTAGAGAAATATGATGAAAGGTATATAAGAAATCATTATCTGGAAAAATTAGAGAAAGAGAAGGACTTGTTAGATTTAATTGATTTATGTTCTTTGCCAAAGGACAGAAAAAAAACCCAACAAACCACCAGATAAAATCCTCTGCTAACTCCGGATTAATCAAGGTATTTCCAGAAGAGCCGTTACCTGCTACGGCCATTGCACAAGAAACTGGTAGGATGACTTTGCTACTGTATGATTTTGCGGTCATTCATAGTCACTGAAGACAAACATACTGAAACCAGTCAAGAGAAATACAGAGATGAATTGGGTAGATCTTACAGGAAAGGATTAAGAGAGAAAGATTGCCTTGGTTAGTGTAGACAGAAGTTCAAAGAGATGTCCCCAAAAACTCAGGAGCATGTATGAACATCAAGAGGGCCCTGTCTGCAGTGCAGGCAAGCTACTTAACTGGTTATAAGGGCTTGATTAATGTACGCATGTAACGCTTGTCTGTGTGGTGGCAGCATATTAGACGCAGTGATCTTGGAGATCCTTTCCAGGAGCAGCAGCAGTAACAAAACATAAACTTTGGCACTAATGGAAACAGCACCTGTACAGGCCTGCAGGTTGACATTGTTTGCTACTTTTGTGTTTATTAGATGCACAACTGCATGGAATTACACAGCATGACTGAAACACTTTCAAAGATACAAAATAACCCTTCCTCTCAGGTAAACTCTTTGCTTAAAGGAAACTGTAAGCTGTAAATCATGGTTTTTCTAGTAAAACATGCTCTAATTCCCATGATTATGCCATTCCACCACCACTATTAGAGATTTATGGTGAAATAGGAGGAATTTCACTGTAAGAAATATAAATTCAGATTTTTATTTATATTGATTGAAATAAATATTTTTAAAATATTTTTTAAAATAATAATGAAAAAGTATGAAGAGAAAGAATTTTTGGATGCTATAATTTATGACTTCATAGCTGACAGATTGGCTGACAAAGACTGGTGATGCTATGGATAATAGATCTGCTCCCATCTGTGGGGAGAGAAACACTTTGAATGGCAGTTTTGGAACCTCTCTGCTAGACAAAGGTAGTGACAGAATGTTAGAAATATCTGAGGTTGAAGTGGGGAGATAAACAAGTTAAAGCCTTGAGAGTAGTTATTGTCCTGCTGGTGAAGAAACTAACATTCTTTTTTCTCTGAAGTGTAAAATCTGTCTATGAAAAAAAAATATAAATTGAATTTAAAGAATTTTGAGTGGGCCGATTTGTTTTACAGCAATTCTCACTCAGTGGGTCAAAATGAGACTAATATATTCACAAACTGACTCAAACTTTTTCACCAAAGCACTAAAAAACTGACTAATTGCATGGACAATTAGACCACTGTTTATGAATATAAGAGCTCTGAAGACTGACATCAAGCACCTTGGTTTTTGTTCTGGATTTTCTCACAGCAAGGTGCAGAGATGGTGGAGAAGATGTACCAGTCATTCTGGCATTGTTGCTACTGAGATAGTCCTCTGCTGTAAACAGGCACTTGAGGACCACAATTTCTTAAATATGTACCCAGGGTTGCTGGAACTTCTTTGCACACGCTCTGAGTGTGGATTCAACTCAACTTGCAACTGTAAACAGTTGTCCAAGTGAGCCTTGTGTTGTCATTTGTATTCCTTTTCATAGCAATGGAGAAAGGAAGAAACCTTATTATCCTGAGTGATCTGCTCTGCTTCTCTGCTAGACATCAGCCATCAGTGAATTAATACAGTAAGTTGTGGTTTGGAGAGCAAAAACTGAGGAGTGGGTATACATATTAACTTTTCTTTCACCTCTTCTACATCAGAAACAATCAGCAAAGAAACAAGATAGCTGTGGACTACAACAACACAGCATAAAACACCAGAGATTCTCTGGAGGTGCTCAGACTTGTGATATACAAAGCACATGCCTTCAATTTTCTGGACATTGGTTTTCCAATATGTAAAGAATGGTTTAAAATATTTATCTCATAGGAATTACTCTCATGTGGAAAAACTTACTAGTTTCCACTGTCCATATTGTTCATTAGGTTTTTTAAATATTCACAAGTGAAAATATGGGCATGAAAGGAGATATTTCTCAAGTTTCTGTCAATAACTGCATCATGAATAATGAAATTTCACTACTTTGAAAATGTCACTATCTTCTTCTAAATCAATTGCAGATTAGAAAATAGATTCTGTTGTTCTTGTTGAAAACAAATAAATAATGCCTTCCTCATGAATATTTTTCCCAGTTCTGCTTCAGAAGCAGTGTTGGACGCTTGAAGCATTTGTGTTGTAAAATAACATTGCTTCAACTTTCAAGCCTGCAATGATAATAATTAATACTTTCTATTAGTACTTGGTATTCATTGCAAGTACCAGTAACATTAGTGACATTGTTAAAAGTTCCTAATCTGAATGCTGCTGAGATAGACAAGATGCATGATTTTGGATCAGATTGCAGTATCATTTAAACCTGGATTTACTTGCCACCATTTTTCCTGGCTTCTCCATCAAATAATGCTTTGTAGAGATTATTTTGGGACCCAAAATGTTAACTATTCATTGGAATGCGCTGTACAAAGTTAGAAACATGATGTATGGTATTTTAAGCATAAGCATTTAAAACATATCTGTTCTGTGTTTAAATGTCAGAACAAAGCATATTACAGGAAAAACACCTACAAATGCAAAAATGCAATAAAACCACAAAATATGGGTTAAAAATTTCCATATTTGATCTGGATAGCAAATTATAGAGAGAGCAAAAACCCCCTACGCATAACTATAGCTGCCAATTCTGGATCTTCCAAAAAGCAAGGGCAGGATACCAAGTACATGATTCTGCCTTGTGCCAAGCAAGCATCTATGAAAATGTCACCTTTATGCAAGTGAAACACAAAACGAGTGGAATTTGCCCTTAAATGTGAGGGGGAAAATGTTCTGAAAATAAACAAAATGCTTTTTACTGCTAATTAAAACATGAATCAATAAATATTTTCAAAGTTAAATAATACTGTTCCTCTCAAGCTGAGCACCAATCTGCTGGGCTCCAGCCAGGAGAGAATCTTTCCTAGCATAGTTACAAACAACTGATGAGTGGGGTGGAAAACAGAAACATGAATACAACTTTCACAGTAATTCAAACAAAACGGCATGACTTTTAATGTATCTGTTAAAGGTTCTTTAGCCTTTCCACCTCTTTGTATAGTGGTCAGTACATTGCTGGTGAGATAATGACCTACAGCGAGCAGTCAGCTTACTGGAATTAAGATGTCATTTTCAAAATAAACACCGGTCGGTTCAACAAAGCCTGCAGCTAGGATTATGTCAGGACTAGGAAGACATTTAAAACTCAATTGAAGCAGAGTTACTGTTTCTGAACAGAAAACATGCTATAGTATCCTGTTCTACTGTAGATTTACTGAACTGCTGTTGCTGATTACCTGAAGCTGATTGCTGAAACTAGGCTAGGAAGACGCTCAAGAGATAGTCCTTGCTTTAGATGCAGAATCTGATCAGTCTGTAATTTCTTGTCCTCTTGGACTCAATATCTTTGGTTTTCCTACAATAGTTTTTCACAACTGGATCTATGATTAGAGAAACAGATCCCCAGGTGCTATCACCTACTCTTGTTGTTTTGTATATTGATTATGGGACAACATTCCTAGCAGAGAAGGCACAGCAGGGACAATAAAGGTCACTTGAATTATAGAAGAGTAGCTCCCAGGATTCTTACTGACCACTCAGGAGTGAAACTGTGTCATATTTTGTTAATTACACAAGCTTTTAACTTAATCTGAGAGTACTGAAAATTCCGTGAGAAAGTTTACGCTGAACATGCTCAGGTAAATACACAAGTTTCTTTGTTCTCCCTCTTGCACCTATTCTGTGCATAACAAACAAATTAAGACCCCACAATCGCCTATCCCCAACTAAATTTTTAAAAGAATGGAAAGGTCTCTATACCTGAATTGTGGGAACCTTTAGGGAACACTACATTACAAAATAAACTCCATTTGAATCTGTTTCTGTCATATACCATTTTTAAAAACAGTTTATGTTATCCTTTAAATAGCACTGTAACATTAAGAAGCCAGAGATTAATTTTTTTATCTTTTTTTTTTTTCTGGGGTGCCTCTGCTAAGGTCTGAATCAAATACATGCATGTCATTTGTGAAACAGTGATGTAACGGCCCTAGAAAATGCCAGTTGACATAGATCTTATAGGTAAATACCTGAGTAAGTAGTTCTAATTTAAATGCAGATTCTTTGTCTTGCATGTCCTGCTTTTCAATGCATAGGCATTTGTGGTAGGTCTGAAGTGTTAGATCTTATATACTTATACACACTTGAACCCCTTGTGCCTCTGCACAACAAAAGGTGGTCATATACCAACTATTCTGGACAAATTTATCACACTATTTCATGTTCATCAGGGCTTAGACTAAAAAACTTCAAGTAGTGGACACAGTGCACTAAATTTCCATACATGTTCAACAGAGCAATACGACTGCATCGTAGCTCAAACAGTCCTCAGAGTCACTGCTCACAGTATTTCGAGTATCTGAATTTTATAACAGCCCTGATGTTTTAGGACTACTTACAGTACTTGAAATTTTAAAGCTATTTGATCAGTGGCAAATTTAACAGGGGAGCTATTTCTAAGTTTTATTGCCAGGCACGGTGTGAAGGTTTCAGTCCTGTTAAGCAATACTGGGCATATTTCTGGCAAGAACAGGTATAAGAATACTCTGACCACAGACAGTTCTGGCCAAGAATTTACCCAGCCCATGGCTGCATCTGATCTCTGCTTTCGAGAAGAGTATTCTGGACTCTTAGCCCGTATCCCAAACTTCCACTCACTCACTCTGTCTTGGCTGTCTCAGTTTTGCTTCCCTACAGCTCTGCTACTCCTTTGTGGGTAGTGTGGAAGTATATATATGTATTATATATATATATATATATATATAAGCACTTGGATGGTGGGCTTTACAGCACTCAGAAGATGAGTGATAAAAAATACTGCACAGTACAGGTAGGCAGGTGATATGGAAGTATCAAGAACAGTGAGTGGTAATGATAGTAGAATCATTTGGGGGGGATGTGTGATGGCACAGCACAGGCTGGGGTCCTTGAGCCAGCTCATGATTCTGAGTATGTTTCTGGATGTAGCACAACCTCTGCATTGGTGTGGTTGACAGCATGGGCGACAGCCATATAGGAGCACTCTGGGAGGTATAATGGATGGGAGAGCATGTGTCCTGCCACAATATTTGCAAGTAGTATTTATTACTTCACTGTACTGTAATCTGTATGCAATTAAGGAATGTTGAGATCTAAATAATCTATTGGTTAGTGAACTAAAAGATGATGCTTGCTTTCACACTGCAATCATTTACATTCCCTTTGTGGTGAATTGTGGCAGGATGCAAAATAGGTTGCATTACATAAGCATAAAATAAGGAACAGTAGAATTTATAGCAAATAAGTTTGCTAAATCCTGCATTAATGAAAACTTCAAAGAGCCACTGTAGCTGCTGTATGGCAGTAGGAGTAGGCTGAAGATGATAATTGTAGGAATACAGATATATTATTAGAAATGCCACTACTCTGCTTCCAGCTGCATCAGTTCAAACATCGTTAATGGTACTCTTTACCACCTTTTGTGTTTAAGCAAGGGGCACAGGCATACAGATAAATAAGCCTACCACTCACACTCCCTTTTTCTTTGCTCTTATATACATTACATGCATGCATGAACATGGACTAGAACACAAAGCATTACATCACTTCCTATGTAATGTGCAGAGAATACTTTACATTTCCCATACGGCTGTTCCTTATTTAGAAAGAGTACTTTACCTTCCAATCCTTTACTTTCTTTTGCACATTACTTCATTTCACTCCTTTAAAACAGGGATAAACAGAGAATGAAGTGTGATCTGATGGATGAAATAAAAACTGGAAATAGGAGACCAGACTAATTTTTCTGCTTTACAGAATATTGATATGCAACTTTAAACAAGTAAAATGAGAGAAGCAGTCCTTTCTGGACTCAAGGAAATATGTTGTGAAGACAAGTAAAAGGAAGATTTCAAAACATTTACTTTACTATGGTTGGTCATATATGTTCTTCATACAGAGACAGAGCTATAGAATAATACCCTGGAGGTTATAAAAAGAGACTGTACACATGAAAATAAAACTCTTCTAATGCTAAAACTAATATAGTTCAAGCACTGTTAATTCAGCCCCTTTATGCATGTATGATGATATTGTTCCTTTACTTGAGTCTATTTTCGTACAGTCTATGCCTCTTTTAATGAATGATTAGTTATTCCGTATTTAACTAGCTACTCAAAGTGTGATCTCTCTCTTTTTTGGTATTCACCACAGTGTTACAGATTTCTCCTTCAGTATTTTGGTATGCTTACTACAGCATCTGAATGTTATAAAAAGTTAAAAAATTTATCTTCATGAAGTTCTGTGAAGATTGATGGTGTTACTATCCCTGTTCTGCAATTAAGAACCTGAGGCATGGAGAAATTATTGGTTTAACTGAAAAAAATGCGGCTACTCTGGAAGAAATAGAATAGGAACATCTAGTCAAGGACTGCATCATAATGCATCTATACTAAAGTATTAATTGAAGTATTTTATGAAATACAAAACCTTTAGCTATTATATTTTAATCTGAGAAAACAAATGTCTCATGCTTAGAATAGTTTCTGATAAAAAAACCCACAAACTTTCATGTCTAGAAGAAGACATTTAGAAGAAGATTTCTGTGGGCTTTCTTGTACCAGAAGTCAACACTACTCTTTATGTGGATCAGCCCTGATCCATGTATGAAATGAATAACTTCATATCTACTTTTTAACTGCGGAAAAGCAAGACTCAGTGGCCATCTGTTTTCAACTCTAGTTCTAGGACATAATGATCAGATTGCTCTACCTTTGTGTCTCATTCCTGTCTTTCTCCTTTCTTATTCCTCATCACCACTTCTGCCTTCAGCCCTTCCTTTTCAATTAAACAGTATCTTTGTATTGATTGTTTTCCCTCTGTAAACACGATGCTCAAGTTTCTGCTACCTTCCTCCATTTCTTGGCTATATTTCTGTATATTCTGTGCGAATGCTTACTTGAGTCAGGCCGTAGCAACCTCCATCCACACTGCCTGGAAACCAAAAGGGGACAACACTCAGAGATCTGGAAGGCCCAATTCTGTCCTCAATTCCCTCAACTGTAGCAGCAGAGATGACTAATTGTAAAGGTAGGTTTCCTTATTGGAGATGGATCACAAAGAGACAAGAACTCTGACTGCACATGAGCTCAGACTTGTTTCACAGTCTTGTAACTATGTTAATCTTTCAATGTGTACATCAAATATTTGTTATCTGTTACTCTTAACAGGACCATGAGCTACTGAACAAATGAACTACAGTAATTTTTTGAATGTGAACCAAACAGTGTACATGGATATTTTTCTTCCTTCTACTGATTTTAGAAACTGCAGTTATATTTTACTTTTTTTTTTAAGTACTCATGCATATATGCACACACAAATAATTAAATAAAATTAGCTTGAAGCAAAACACTGAAATGTCACATTTCAGGTAGAAATTTGGGTACTGTTCAGTTAGGGTGGTTAAATTTTGGCAAAGCCGGAACACGCTGAAAACACATTTCTTGTAACAGATTTAAACAAATGTAGTTCTTGGGTTACTACCTAGGACCTACGACCTACTACCTAGGACAATGAATTATGCAATTTAAGCTGCTACATGGAATCACCCAGGAGTAAAATCCTTAGGCAGTTCTCAGTCCCCTTTTTTTATGCTTGAATAGAGCTTCTCCTTGCAGAAAATAATACCGGACCTGCAGATTAACAATTCCAAGATAATTAACAAGGCACAGCTTGTTTATAACACTGGAAACTTCATTGTCTTTCATCACATGTTATCAATCTATCTACATCTCATCTTCCAGGCCAACATTTTCTGATAAGAAATTTTTTTCTTTTGTAATTATAAACATATTTTAATTAACATTTCCTGCACATTAACTTACTTTGCTATAGATCTTTTAAAAATATTTTAATTGTAGTTTTTTCATTTTCATTGCTATTTCTTCAATGACAATTATGCATTTTACTTGAAATATTAATCTGTCAAGCTAAACACATTACTGTCTATTGACTTGATAGGCATCTTTTATTGTTGTTAAGGTTTAAACATTTCAGGGATAAAGAAATATTTAAGAAACTTAACCGATCAATATGTTCTCTAAGTAATGTTTATATTATATTTTTCTGAGACAAACTAGCAGGCTTCCAGGCATCCAGAAATCATCTAAGGGAAAAATAAAGGTAAAATAATATTATATTAAAAGTTTCTTTATGGCTGATTTTCCATTCAGTTGCTCCCAACTACAAAAGATTTTTCAAAGAAAGCTACCCATTAGTTTTTAATTTTAAATGACTTTTGAAATTAATCCCTTTACCTCTTTTGATATCTTTCTGACAGCCTCCTAATCTCTTCAAACTGTTGGTTAAAAAGTGCACTACTAAATCAGCCTGTCATCAATTTTGTCTCTCACCACAGTGACTCAAAGAGTTACATCAGCTAGATCATTTAAAGAAACCACAACTTTTTAAAGGAACATCTGCTGCTGTAATTTATAATGTATAACATAATCTCACATCCAAATTTGACAGAGGTTGGTAATGTCTTCCAATAATAGGTTGTGAGAGATTCTGTCCTGGGATGCTGCAAACAAAGCAGCAATAAATTATTAAGAGATACAACTATGAATCTAATAAGAAAAATAAAAATAATGAATCTTTACTTTGAATACTGACAAATATGATGCTGTACAGAGTCTTTTTAAAATTGTCTGTTTCAATTTTAAGTATGTACTGCTTTCTCAGGACATAATTTCCTCAGATTAGTGAATATGAATGAAAGTGCTAAGTGCTGACAATTTGAATTCTCACTTCCTTTAACACTCAAGTGCTAAATATTGCCCAAACTTTTGCTAAAATGTGAAGTATCTCCTTTTTTTTCACTAGTAAATTACCATTGATTTGAAAATCTGACAGCTACAGCCATAGTATAGTAGGAAGAACAGCTAGTACATAGGAGAGGTAAATTCTAAATCATGATAAGAAAAAAACATCCAATTTTCATGAGGAAAGAAACTGCTCTATTTCTGAGAGAGCAAGAGAGCAAGTCAGTGTAGGCTAAGCCTGGGCAGAAGCATCAGAAGAGCGGAAGTACTGTGGGTAGTGAGTAGTAGTCTATATTGATACAGTGTATTCTTGCATATTTTTGGAGAAAGGAAAAAAGCTCAGAAGAGAAAGCATTTCTAAGGACAAATTCTCACTAAAAGTTTGTCATTAAGTCAGTCACCTTTGTGACTAAAATTCATTGTATGAGTTTGTGTCTAAATGTACAGTCTACAGGTATTGTAAGAAGAGGAATTTGGAGATGAGGAACCTATAGGAGATCTGCAGAGATAAATTGGATTGGATAAATCATCAGGTTGCGTTTAGAAAATTGCTATTAGTACCATCTGGCAATGAAAACATTGGTTGCTGTCATGCAATTACCCTGGAACGTGGTTACCTTTTTGCTAGCTTCCTGTGAGCGGTCTGGTATGGAAAGTTGCTTTTGATGGACGTGAACAATAATGAGGAGGAAAGGGAATGGTGGAAAGCAGGTTCACATTTTTTAATGGAAAAGTTATCCACTCAGCAACAAAGGTGGTGAAGTTCCCAGTTTGAAAGTACTTTACAATCAGAGGCCTCATCAAGAGAGTCATTTTCAAAAAAGCACCACACTCCCTCATTGCAAATGAATAAAAAGCTGAGAAAACAAGCAGAGAATAAAGCTACTCTCAGCCTGGGGTTGGCTCCGTAGTGTGGCCTAAATCAATCCCCATCCTTTTTTATGCAGAGTGCACTTACATGCTGATGTGATGCCACAGTTTTGTACAAGAGGTCCCAGGTTTGGTAACTTAAAAGTGGCTTATGCAGTTCTTAAAATACTTCAAAGGAGAAGGCATGTTGTCTGGAATAAATACAACAGTATACTGCAAATATAAAACATTAGAAACAATATTATTATTGTTCTAGGTTCTATTGATTTTGAAGAGACTGTATTCTCTCATAGCATCTCTGGATCATTACTCATTTTTATCTCTACAGCATAAAATAAACGTAAAAAAAAATTGTGTCTTACCAACATTTCCTATGCAGCAGATTGTTCAATCTTCATTTTCCAGGACTTCATATCCTTAGTACACACTGTCAATAATCCAGTACTATGATTACATTCAATTAAATCATAAAAAAATATTTTATGTGAAACTAGAAAGTTTTGGTTCCCTTCATTTGCCTCCTCTCACTTCAGTCTTTCAGGCCTTCCAGCGCTTCACCAAAACACTTTTTTTAAATGACAGTTTAGCGTCTCTCATATTTAAATATCTCCAAAATTATGCTTGAAGAAAAATACAAAATATTGCTAAGACTGTAACAAAATGGAAAAAGTGTTATCACAACTATATGAGTATATTTTAATTTGCATTTCTGAAACTCAATTTAAAAGAAAGTTCTCTCTTCAAAATACAAAGTAGGTGACAAATGCCCTAACTAGCCATGAAGCAGGTAGTACACTGGTGGATACACTGAATCCAGTTTACATCTCCTGTTTCTTCATTTAATGCTATCTGACAGATAAGTATATAAGAATAAGAAGGAGTTCTACTAGGCGGGATGCAAAACTGAATTTATTATGCTACATCAACGGCCTGAAATTTTCCTTCTAGACAGGACATGGAAAATTGATTCATCAATTAATAGACAGGAACTCTAATAAAATCTTTTAAAATGTCTTAAAATACCCATCTTTTAAAATATCCATCTTTTAAATGCGACAGTACAGTACCATAACATGACACTCCTACATCATGATTTTGATGAGGTATAAATCAGATGATGACAAACATCAACTGTACTGCATGTGTTCCTCATGATGCTCATAAACCTTAGTTTAGGAATGCAGGTATTCAATACCTGGCAGAGATTGTGTAAAACAGCAAAGATTAACGTACCGTGAAAACAAACTTTGTTTACTGCTCATGTACTTCTAATAGAGTTAAGAGATGCATTTATTTTTTGAGATAGTCTATTTTCTGTTTAGAGCTTACAGAAGAATTATCCATACCTCCACCAGAAAACATAACCATATTCTATGAGTCAGTTCCGGTGCACCAGATTTGTGGTTACTAGTTACTAGATTATTTACTAGTATCATTATTATGTTCATCATTACCAAGAAAAACAAACAAACAAAAAACAAAGACAAAAAAGCCCCATGGCCATAAAATCTACCATTTATTTACCATTTATCTATCTGCTATTGGCAAAGACCAAATCATGAAACCCAAATGCCAGTTTAGGAATTCTTTCTTTTTAAGAACTTCATATTCACAGAAGTCATTATAAGGACCATAAATTTCAATTCTAATTTGTACTTCTATGAATTCTAACTTCTATTCTATTCAAACATCATAATTTAACAAAGACTGAGGATCAGGCAGTGTAGATCTGTTGCTTGAATGTCATAATCTGTCACTCCTTTCTTCCCTGACATGGCCTGTTCTGAAGATCATACCGCCTTTCTATACTTGTTGGATATCCATTCCCTAGACCTCATTTGCTTGGCTGGTTCAAGCTGCCAGGTGCTTAGACTGTGTGGTAACAATTTTCCAAACTCCCTGAAGCACTCAGCCCCCACTTAGGTTTTTAAACAGATGACAATTTCTTCTTACCTATAAAAGCTTTCTCTTCCAGAGTAGGTTCTTCTTTCAGTCACACTAGTTAAAATCCAGCTATCTCAACTGGTCTCTCAGCAGACCTGATTATTTACATAACTTTCAATCTGTTTTGTAACATAGGGAATTATTTACAATGGTAAAACTAATGCCATATTTGTGCTTATAAATAAATATTTTATACTTTTATTTTCAAAATGATAATTCTAAAAAAATCTGGTCTATGTATGAGCATAAAAGAATATTTCTTTCAAATTTTCTCATAGAAACTATTGCTGAAATCCCACAAGTTATTCCTATCCTAACAATACTTTTTCAGAAGACTTCTCTATTAAAAAAAAAAATCAAGGACTTCTAAGATAACGTTATGTTAGCATCTGGCCTGGGTGGTACTGGAGGACATAACAAATGAATTGATGGCATGTGACTGGAATTTCACCTTTCTCTGAAATGTCAGACATGGATTATTGATGGAGTAATATCTATGGATCGGTGACTCAATGTTATATTGGAATTCTTGAACAATTGAATTTTGATAGAAAAAAATCTGAGTTGAATTTGACAAGGTTAACAAGACATAATTCCTTTACGACAACAAGGAGTGTATATCCACCTCTGGAAGATACCTATTCCCAGTCAATCTCTCATATGACCTTCTTGTGGCGTACTGTCCTTGTGATACACCTATCAAGACTGTCTAAAGTTTAGACACAGGTGACTATGAAAGCTCATGCTCTTATTCTTGACTGTTCATCTCTTTCTGTTTGTCTCACTATGTCTCTGGAGGTCACAATGTTTCTGATACATTATATTGTAACAGCTAGAATATTTAACCAGAAGCTAGAGAGTATAAATTCTGGGCTTTCCAAAACTTACATCTAGACCTGCATCTGGTGACAAAGCAGTCTCAGGTAGGACATAGTTTATTCCTTAGTCTTCAGCAGCAAAATGTAGCAAAGTGTGCAGAGAGAAAGTAAACGAAGGGGCACATTAATTCACAGACCTGTGATGAAGATTTTCTACTAGAATAGTCTTGGTCTGGGCAACTCAGTCCTAATTTCAAAAGGTCTAATATTTTCTCAGGTATCAACATAGTTCTTTTCTGCCATTATTATATTGGTTTTTTGTGAACATATTCCTAGCATTTTTTAGGAGATGATTGGTAAACTTTGCTTTGGGATAATCCACAAATTTATAATGTTACCTATATAAAAGAAATGTATCTGTACAAGCATGAAATTGAGTTTAACCATTCGGTGAGAAAGCACAATGGTTTTTCCCTACTCATCAGTTTATATTGAGTTCTACGCGCTTATATGCATTGGATTATGTTTTCAGGGAAAAGCATGTTTCTTTCAAATTTTAATATGATGTCTTAGGTTCTTGTTTACCATCTCCAAAGAACAGTTCTCTTTTAAGAAGGCCTTAATAAATGAGTGGGGCAACATTTACAGAGCACCATTTGTGCATTCAGCAGCATCCTCACACTGTCTGTAAAATGGAATTGGCCTTCACTTCTGTTTCTGAATGTGATGAATGGCATCATTCAATAATATATGTTTGTCAAGTTGCAATCTTGTGCAGTGTTAAGCACAGTGTTAAACAAGGTTCAGTTTGCATATAAAATATATTCTCTAATAAAAAAAAGACAAAACGGCAAGGAAAAACTTTGCTGCTGCCATATATGCTGCATCAAAATTATATATACATGCAATATCAAAATTCTTTGGAGGACATTAATTGTTTAGAATGTTGTTTCACACTGAGTTCACTATATACAAACTGTAGATGAATTGTACCTTGGGATTTAAGCTGAAAAAAACCCTAAGCCCTTACTCATGCAAAATCCTTCATTATTTATTAAAATTGACATATTAAAATGGGAGTGGGAAGGCAAATATCATGTATTTACACGTGCTAAGTAATAAAAAATTCAAGACACGTACACACAAATGCCTGCTTAAGGATGAGGAACCCATTCTCTTCTCAATTTCAGAAGGCATATGGAATTGTAATTCCTAACCTAGCAGCCATTTTTGACAACCCATGCATTTTTTAGCAATTCCATGATGAATCTAATTTCTTCAAAAATATTTAAATAAGATAGTGGTCTTCTTTAATGAGTAATGAGAATCCATCAATACAAATCATAACTGTTTAAGGCACATTCATGGTAAACCACAGAATATAAAAAAGACAATTAATGGCATATTGAGTGGATCAAACTTTATTTGTGCTAAATCTACTCTCTCAGGAACATTTTCTATTAACGTTGCTTTCTGCAAGTGATAGAAGTTTTAACCTTGGTGTAGCAGATAAGCATTGATCTGTCAGCAGACTTTTTCCTACCTCCCACAGTATTGTGCTTCAAAAGTTTGTTTGGAAATGAAACCAAATTCTGTGTTTCCTCTACAGATGGTTGACCTCTTTCAGTTAGTGGCTGCATTACTCATTTAAACAATTATACAGGTCAGAATAGTGTAATCTAAATTATTTAGTCTCTGGGTGTTTTTCAGACACCACTGACAGTCCGAGAGGATCCAGCTGCTAGTTGTACCTGGATTTGAACTCCACAAGATAACAGAGCTTTAGTTAAAAGTTTCAGACCCATATGTTTCTTCATCTGCAAAAACACATACCACAAACAAACTACTCCTAACAGACCTGTGACCTCGTGAGTATTAAAACATGCAAACAGCAAGGCTAGTTCCTCGATGAAATGTTCAAAATAGTTTTTACTTTATTTGAATAAAAATACCTGGATGCTCCTTCATCATGCAAATCTTAAAAATACCTTTTTTGTTTGTCCCCCACAGAGAGCAATTCAAGTCTACCAAACAGACTAGCAAAATATTATGATAACCTTTTCTATCCTAATTTGTACTGGAGGCTGTGTGTGTGCTAGGATCAACATTAATTACTGTATAACATTTCAGCTGTGTAGTTCATAGAAATGTCAGGGAGTTAGCTAAAGGGGATGCGGGGTCCTGATATCAGTGGGGGGTAAGTGGCCTCAGCCATTGTGCAGCATGTGGATGATGGGAATTTACAAAAATAGAATCCATAACTGAGGTGTTAAAGCTAACTAACCCCAATAAAAAGTTCTGTTTCGCCAGGAAAACCATCACATAGATAAAGTGTTCACCAGCAATTACTTGCATTTTCTAATAAAATGTAAGTTAATAAAGTCTGGAATCCAACAGTTAGCAAAACAGACTGTAATAATGATTCTACATAATAAGGGATCTACTTTGTTAAAGTTAATATATCAGTTTGAATTAATGCATTTTAAATTCAGATTCCTTTTGCAGCTTGAATCCAAACTAATTACAGGTTTTAAATTGTCACTAGTAGGAGCTCAGCCAAGGCATATTTCCTCTCTTCTTTAGTTGCACCCTGAGAATTCATGAATCAATTTTTTTCTGGGTCATGACTTTGCCCCGCCAGGAGCAGAGAAAACCCTTCAGTGTGAAGAAAATTTAATGGCAGAGATCCCAGTACAGGCAGAATTTGCACGCAAATGGCTAGGAAGTAAATGACAGGGGAACTTTCCAATGCATGAGAAAGAAACCCTAAAATCATTTGTAGTAATCCAAACAGTAGTGAATTAAGCAAATAGTTTTAAGCACAGCAGTATCCATGTCTGTCTTGGCAATTTAGGATTGTTGGATGATTTAGGAGAGGGCTGCTTTTGCAAGCCTTTTTTTTAAACGGTAGAGGTCACCTTAGTATAAGTCTCTTCTAAAAAAACAGCCCACAACAACAGTAAAAAACCTTTTTCTACCAGATAAATTATACACTTCAAAAGTACTCACAACTTCCTTCTAATATTTTGTATACATTAAAAAAAAAACACCTTAATGTATATTGTTGGTTTAATTTTGTTATATTTAGCTATAGAGATTATTCAGCACAAAAAGAGGATTTTTTTCAAAGAACACTTACAGTTTTAATCAGTGATCTACACATGCAATTCATTCAAACATCTGAAAATTGGTTTCTGTTTTAAGCTTTACAATTATATAAAGATCTGCCAGACCTACATGTTTTTTTTGTCTTTTATATATACCATGGGGAAAAATGTGACAAAGTAATTTGTTTCTTAGAAGGAGATTCTCAGACATAAATTGCACCTATCAAAATTCACTCATCTTCATTAAAAAAAAAAAAAAAAGGTATTCAAAAGCCTGACAAATCAACAAAAGATTTGGTAAATTAGCATAAAATATATCCAGCTTAATACAAATTGACAAAGCTCTTTCTACAGTATTTGTTTTCATGACATGGCTACCTTTTATCAGCATTGTACCTAACATCACCTTGGAAACTGCTTTGTGGAAAAGCTCAACCAGATACTGAGAATGAAAGTAGAAAATTATTTGATGAATACTTAGAAGATTCCACACATAGTGAAGGAATTTTTGTAATAATTTAAGAGTCATCGGAAATAAATGCTTAGCAAAAAAATCTGGCTATTTAAAGTGTTTATAAATTTCAAAAGTAATTATGAAAAACACACAATAGCTTCCCTTACATGCAAATACATTCTACAATACTAAATAGTATTTTGTTTACGCTACCAGTATTGCTGGATTCCAGCTTTAAACAGTGTAAGGTAACTGTTTTGGCAATCTTTTCATCCAGATGAGTTTATTTAAAGAATACACATTAAAAATCTTAGTTAGTATCTCAAGATTATTATCTTTATACATTATCACTTCATAAGTGAAATGCCTGGGACATTCTTAAATGCTATTTTGCTTCTAAATCACTCTATTAGATTACCTGCTTGAGTGATTTGTGAAGAAAACATTACATATATTTTTTTTTCTGATTACTAAACTGCATTAGACACAAAAGTCTACTTGAAACTAGTTTACAGTTTAAAAACAGGTCTAATAACAGGTGAATGCTGAAAAATATGCAAACAAAATGGCAGACATGAATGACTTCATTTAAGGAATAATTGCTTCTCATCAACCCAAGAAATCATGCAGAAACAGTCCCTGTTTCAGCCAGCCAGGGAGAGACTGGAGAAATCACTCAGGCATGGATTCTAAATGGAAGGTCCACTCCTGGGTCTCAGCCAGGGAACTGCTCCACACACAGATCCAAGCCTAGGGACAATAGTCCTTAGAATCACAGTTCATCATAACAGATAATTATACAGCAAGTAAAACAATAAGGTATTTTGGCCTTTCAATAGATAGACTAATTGTGGACTATGGAGTTCTGCCTGGGAGGCATAAAACACACCCCTCTGTGAGTCATTTTATTGTGGTGAGGAGTGGCATGAATTTTGTGGAAAGGGATTTTAGGAACTGGTGAGTTCCATATGTTGTTTTTTGCTGTATGTCTCAGGCACATAGCCAGAGTTTCCACGCACACAGCTAGAAGCTTTTTTTAAAAAAAATCTTCCCACTTGCCCATTTAAATGTTTTAAGGAACATTTATATTTTTTTTTCCCCAGCAAAGTCGCTAACCGTAATTATTTTCCTCATTTAAACATAATAACATTTCAACTTGGATAAGGTGGAAAGAACTATATTGGTCTTTTCAAAGGGAAAGTATGTTAAGATTATATATTTTATATATGGTTTTCATATTGATGAATTCATAGCGCTGGGCTAAAATACTCCCTGAAACTATTGTATACCACTTGTTTTCTAGATTATTTGTAGAGACAAAAAATCAAGGAAGGAAATACATGTAGTTCAAGCCAGAGCAGCTTTTGAATCATTTAAAATGTGTCATTCTGTTTTATACTCAGCCAGTTCTTTTTCTTCTACTTAAAAAGATGACAAGCAAGCAAACTCTTTTCTAGCAAATACAAGTGTTAGTTCTTGGATGCCATGCAAAGAGTGCAAATGCATAAGAAGGCTGACCTCCTGCACTAGGAAACAAGTACTCTATCTCTGCAATTTGTGAAGCCCCACTGCCAGCCAATTAACTCGAAGTTGAGTTTTGACTCAAACTCATGACCCTTCAATCCCCACAGTCATGTGTTACATCTGGTATCATTGAATTAGTCCTTCCATTTTGGCTTTTTTTTTTTTTTTAAAAAAGTCCACTTTCTTTCTGCCAATTTTTTTTTTCTAACTACTAATGATGATTCAAGAAGCTTTGTACACTCCCTGCATATTTGTTTGTTTTTGAGTAGAGCTCCCTTGGAGGAAATCTGGCATACATTTTTCTTTTCTAAGAATACCATTCAATTCTGCATTGCATGATACCCTTCTTTCCTGTTCTGTACTATAATGGTGACCATTACATCATGTACCCTGAGGGCTGTGCTTAAAAAGAGAAAGGATGGTGAAATTAGCAAAAATAAAAGGAACTCCCTGACTTGAATTCACAAACTGTGCTTGTTTTTGTTAAACAGAACAAAATCTGCAGTGACGGTAGCAAGTTCAATAACGTGTAGTGCATACGTTTTTCTCTCAGCTACAAAGCACCTTCCTTAAGAAACGCTTTTAAAATATTCAATGTAAACTACTGAAGATACTCATATTAAGTAGTACTCCCCAAGATGTGAGTACCTTTCTTGAATTATTTTTAATATTTTTCAATGGAGTACAATTTATTTTCCACAACCTGTTTTCCTCCCAATTATTTGTAAAAATCTGTTTTAAGGATTCTAATGAAATTTAAAAAGGCAGTTGATTTATTTCACTTTTTCAGAAGTCATACCTGAAAAGTTACAGTTGAAAATACAGTATCTTAGACAATTTTATTCAGTACTGCTTTTCTAAGAAGCCTACTTATGCTATCGAAGTACAGTGAATGGTAACTACGGTTGGTAAAGATAGATAATTCCAACGGTGAACATGTAATCAGTCTTTCAGGGTTTAAAATATTCTTTTTTTCTCATAATGTCTACACTGGATTTTCTCACTCAGCTATTGTATGTGCACTGCTTCATCCTTATGTCAGTGTACCTCCATGTAAGTCTTTTACTTGTCTTTTGAAACTAGTCGCATGTATCATTCCTCTTATATAAGTGTGTATGCATGTGTATCCAAAATAAATTAAAAAATGAGTATTTCAATGCCAACAGAAAAGTCTACATTAGCATGGTAAAAGTGGTTATATTTCAGATGCTTTTGTGCATTTATAAAATATTTTTGTGACTACTGTATGCAATAATGTCATTGTATCATAAACAGTAACTTTTTAACCATCAGTGAAAAATAAATGATACATTATTATTGAATGATGTGATAATTAAATATAAAAGCAGTTGAGTGCCCTATCAGTTTCCTCTTAATATTTTGCTAGTACGAATGTTTTTCTGACTTCTAAATCACACATTTGCTAAAATGAGCTCTGCTAGATATCAGTTTGAACACAGGCACAATGTGTCTCAGTCAGATTCATAAAACAGATAGCTGAACTAGAGTTTGACTTTTGACATCAACAATCTGACTTCAATATTTCTCCACAAAAAGAGACTTCTGACTCTCATCGCTGTTTCAGTGTGATGGATAGCTTTTCAGCTGCTGACAGCAGTGAATGTAATAAATGTAATCATCCACACTGGGGGCTGAATATTTCTATTTTTTAAGTTTTCTGTCTTGTGCATTACGAATGACAAAGTAACACCTGCAGTATTACAGTCACTCCTTTCTTACACAACAGAAATACAAAAATATTATTATAAGTTGTCTATGTATTAGTACTTCACTGTTAAATAAGCTTTTAATTACCTACATTTATTTTTTTCTCTAAGAAACACTTGCAGAAGCAGAGCTTAATTTGAGCTCTGTTTGACTTCTCTGATCATCTGGGTTTTCATTGTCATTGCTTCATAATAATTTAATGTCATATATAATGACATAAAACCAGGAAAAACCAAAGAAGCTGCCAATCTGAACTGATCTAAGTGCTCATGAGTATAAGCACAGAAAAGCCTGATTTGTTTGTGCCAACAACATTCAGCATGGTCTGTAACTGGGCTAGTGTTCCCTTGCCATTTCATTTTCAAATAGTCTTTCAGTGTACAGTGTAGATGCTTAATCAGAGTGTTTTATCTACCACAATTAACAAAATGACTGAATGTATATATTGGCAATACATTAAAAAGTATTAAAATTATGTTTACCATTTAGTTAGCTAAACATTTTTCCATCCTGTTTTTTCAGTCGCCTCATGTATAAGCAACTATTATTATGTTTGCAAGTAAAAGTGTATAGCTGGACCACATGCCTAATTCAAAATTAATGCTAAACTTTCATTAAATGGCTTTATAGAGAAATATCTTTTGTTAATGAAAAACTTATTTGGAAGAATATAAAGCCACAGTTTGCATTTTCCCCAGTTTCTGAAAGCAGTGACTTATCTTACTTTACATCTAATTAAAAGTTTATGGAGATGCAATGGGTTTTTGTGCAAATTAGAATTAATTAGAGTTATTAAGAAGCCATGAAAAGAAGGATTTGAGAAATAGTGAGAAATATTATTTAAACCCTAATGGAATTCAGTGAAACCCACAGGTCTATTACAGGCCCCTGATTTGCCAGGATCACTGCAGGGAATCTAACATTAATAAGCACACTGGTAATTAAATCATTTGTTACTTTGTCTGTAATGTTGTAATGTTTCACTGATACTCTGTCAGAGCTCTTTGTGCAGATCAGAGCTAATCAAAGGTAATCAATTTTCAGCATTTGAGAAATCTGTAAATGATTATACATTCATCAGATCATTTAGTGGAGTGCAAGGAAAGTGCAATGCAATTAATCTTCCTGCATGAGGAGGAATTACCACCACAGAATTCAACAGTTATAATTAATTTCATTGTCTTGCTGTGAATTTTGATTGCTTTTCTTTGGACTGTATAGTACAAATGATGATTCATTGCAAAGTATTTGCAAAGCAAACACACCAGTGTGCTATGCAAATTAAAGTAGCTGTATAACAGATAGGTTTCAAACTTCCTATTTACTCAGGGTTGTTGAGTACTAATTTGCCAAATAATTGCTTGTTAACTTTATATGCTCTTCTTCTGAATATTGAGATTGGTAACCAATATAAATAGAAAGCACATGCTCTTTGATATCTCATGGTAAGTATTCAAAATACTAGTTAGCACTTAAACTTGCACTCAACTAGAAAAAAACATAATTTGCAACATATTTTTTACAAACTATTCATTCTACCTTCTTTAATATTTTAATTATTTCTTTTTTATCAGTGTGAACTGCATTGAGAGACAAAAAAATAATTTTAGTGGCTTTACCATAAACAGCCATGTCAGCTTAAACTGAGCAAAACATTCATTTGCCATTAGTCCTTTAATATTAGTATTTCTTCATTCCCATTACTAAATATTAAGTCACTTTTTCAGGATATTACTGAATTGTCATAGGCACTATAGACACATTTAGAAAATTAATCCCAAATACCAAAGTGTCCAAACTAAATGTTATGCTCAAGATTCCTATACCTGGCTAGAGACTACTTGAAGTGACTGGAGTGCTGAGTAGACACATATGCTGCTGTAGGTTCAGTTACAGGGCTGGAATCTAATTTTAGACTTCGGTAAAAAACTAGATGCCACAATCAACAAGCATGATTTTCTCATTGTTAGTAAAATACTAACAGAGAAGACATGTTCCGATTTGAGAAATGCCAAAATCTCATTGCAAAACTGCCAGTTCATTTCAAAAGGTGTTGAATTGAGCTCTGCAGAGGGGAATATGGGAGTAAGCGTTTAGGTAGAAGTAGGAAGAATGTGTAGTTGCAGGCTATATATTTAATATGTTGGTTGATTATTAAGTAATTTAAATTTTATTTTAAAAGCTGTAATACATAACAAGTATTGGGAGTCATCAGTGGATGTCTAGTTATTAACTATTGGCGGCAGTATACATTAAATACCGCTTAATTTCTAATCAGCCTGAAGTCTTCATTAAACAGGTAAAACACTACAATCCTGAATTATTTTTCTCTGTACAAATGAGGTCTGGTAATCATAATCATGTATATTGTTATGTACATATGTATGTGCATGCATATATTATTATGTAGCATACATGTACATATATATTATTTAAAAGCCAATTCTTCCACTGCTAAAATCTGTCTTTATGACAGCATCACAAGTAATACATGATGTATTTTAAAAGCAAGAAAGAAATTTCAAAGACAGCATGAGGATGGAATGGCAGTCTCCCTTCAATATTAAATAGAAACCCTTAAATATTTTACAGCTAATTAGTGTAAGATACTAACAGAGGACAGAACAGGAGATGTGCAGGTTTGAGAAGTGCCAAAATGTGGAGCTGGAAATACTGATTGTGTAAGTGCTTCTGAGAGCCCTGGAAAATTCTTAGAATGAAAGTACACGGAAGTTTAAGGCATTTGAACTCGTCTCTTCATTTTGACCTACTTGGCCATGACTAAGTCAACAGGCTGAGCCTGACTCAGTGTTTACAGTCCACAGCTGAAATTACAGACACATAAATCTAGAAGTGAAGTAAATACCATCTTCAGAATTTAAAGCTCAACAGAAAAAGACTCTGACTACTTACAATCAGTTCTACTAGCTCTCTGCAGCTTGTAAAGGTTTTTCACAGGTTGCATCCTTTCTTGTATCAATGAAAACTAAAAGACAAATCTTAAAATTCAGAGTACAACTGGGAATTGCATGCATCTGAGGAGTTCATGCTGTTACTGGTTTAATAAATGTTTATTTTTTTATATGTCATTAATAGATTTGCAATCTAAAAACCAGTGGCTGGAACTCAAAATGGTTGGCAAACTGTTCTTAATGGATATTGTGCTTATAGTGGATCTTTGGGTGAAAACTTCCAAGGCTGCAAAATTGTACTGGAAATCTTATAAAAAGAGCTCGTTTCATCAAATGAGGTGCCGTTACAGTGGAAGTAATTTCTGGCATTTCAGCTGATTTAGACCATCCTTACAAGAGCATTCAACACGGACTTGTTCATCACAACTGCAGTAAGAAACTACTGAGAAGAAAATATTTATGTGCTTCTGAATAAGAATTTTTGTATGTATTTGAACAGAGGGTGAGAGGATAAGATGAAAGGCAAGTTTTTCAACTTGTGGAGTCTGTTTACTTTTAGAATCACAAAATCTTCCACATTTTACCAGGGATGAATCAAGGACAATCAGCATGACACCATCCAATCTGGATTGGAGCTCCATGGACCATGTATTTCTTTATGCCATATTCTACAGTCCCTACATGTAAGTACAGATGATTTCATTCTCATAAGACAGAAAATGCTTCTTCGTTAACATTCTTCATTTTCTCTGACTCTGTGGAAGACTTCAAATAGTTAAGATCCAAACACAGTGAAGAATTTGAGAATAGTCAATTTAGTATTGCTTGAAGGACATTCCCAAAATGCACTGTCATCTCACTAGTCTTATTCAGTTCACTTTTCTTTGTCATCATAACCTCTGTAACATCACAGAAACCTGCAGTCATATCCTTATTCTCTGCTCCAAGCAGTTTAGAGTGTCTGAATTGCACTACACTCACTTTTTGTAAGTAAAGTATCCCATACTTAAGTTCATTTTTTATTATTTTGGTTTTACTTTTACTTCTTTCAATGATTTTTTTATTGTCTAAAATCTAGATTTCTGCCAAGTTTGTGAACTGCACTTGTCAGAGTATTGCCCACAACTCTGGGTTCCTTTGTTGAAGCTGTAGAAATAAAATGAATAGTATAAAAGCTTGATGGCATCTGTGGATAGGAAACTCATTAAAAGCCTCAGCTTTCTGTTTTATTTCTAACCACATTGCCCTGTGGGATTTCAAGGTCTTGCAGGATGAAACCAGCAGGACTCATTACTTCTAAAACACTGTTTAGAGTTCTATTGGTGGTGGAATGTTCTGCCAGTCAGGTAAAAAACCTAGGCCTTTATCCTTCCTGGGACAATACCAGGCAGCTCAGAAACTGCTTGGAAAAGTCATGCCTTTGAATGCAACTGCAGGTGTTGCTCCTCAAAGACTGTTGGTACCCTCCTATGCACCCTTCAAAGGAATAATAGAAAATTCACTTTGGGATTCAAATGAAGTCTAAGAAAAATTGAAATAATAGGAACAAACTTTTGAGACTTCCTACATTTTTCCCACGAACCTATGGACCATGACTAATACCCTGAGGGCAAAAAAACATCCTTTTTCCCTCTTACACAGGCATAGAATTCATGGTGTCAGATAAATAAGCTTCATGACCTCACCTTGTTTAAGGCTACCATTCAATTACCAGCAAAGACTAGTCACCACAGTGAGAAAAGAGTGTGGCATTCTGATTGCTCACATTAATTAGAAATAGTTCAAAATTTATATCATAAAAGAATAGTAAAAAATAATATGAACTTTCTACATAAGAGATAAATTTGAAACATTTTGCAGAAAGGAATTAGTTTGAGTAAACTCATGACTTACTTTTTCTGTGTAATTAGATACAATTATTAGAATATTCCTGAATATATGATAGAAACAGTGAGGACCTTGCAAGTGTGGAAGTGATTTAGACTCTTAAAGTAGTATTATAACTTTGTTGAGTAGAATTCCTTTTACAGATTTGCTAAGTAACTTATCCATAATGTCTGAAAATTTCAGCCATTTTGTGAAAATGTCTAAGGCTGTAACAATTAATAAATTTTGTACATTGACATATATGCCCATTCATTAAAAAAGTATAAATCTTCACTGCATATTGAAATGCTACTTAAAAATCCAAGGCAGCAGTTGTATAAAACAATGTGAATTACCTTAAATATAAAGAATGACACATACAAGACTTAACTTAAATGAGAATTTATGAGCTTTCAAACCTTAGCAAATATATTTTAAAGAAGAACTGAGTCACAGATTTCCTTTATAAATGATCAGGTCACATAGATATCACATTCCTGTAATTCATAAAACACCAAGATAGGATGACACTTGTAAGGGCAGAAGAGAGCAGCACTATATCCTTTTTTTTGTGTCTAAGAATGAGATTCCTTTCGACAATAACAGTAATGAAAAACAGCTAGATTACCAACATAGAAACTGTAGAGATTTTCTCTATTTGAACAAGTTTGCCAGCAATAGACTTGTCATCACACCATTTAATGGATCAGCTGCAGTATTAAAACATGTTAGATCTAAGGAATTAGAAAGAAATATACTCTTTTTTCTTTTTTGTCATCTGCTTCCAAGATGATCACACACACACACAAAAAAAACCCACCCAGCAGTGCTAAATTTTTTTTCTTTTGGTTTTTCTTCTCTTTTTGCCAGTCTATGTCAACTCCCTGAGTTCTCCTATAATATCTTACTAGAGCAGATATTTTCAATTTCTAAGGTGTTCTGTTTCTAGAAAAAACATCAGAAAAAGTTCTGTCTATAAACTGCAAGATAATTTCCTTACCATTTAGAGTTATACACTTAGTACAAATGGGTCTAAATGTGGCACATATTCTGTGAGGTTTATTTACTTAGAATATGAAATTCTTTCTTTTACCTACATTTACATTAGAAATGGGAAACCATTTCTGGTGGTAAATGAGGGAACTGAAGACTACTAAATGAAAACAAATGATGCCCTTCAAAGGAAGATACAGTTGGGAGCTTTGTGTAATTGTTTCTGCATTACTGCTCCCATAGGACCAGCTGAAGAGATTACCATCCCCAGCCAACCCCCAACTGTTTGTTGCCATCCTCTTGCCAGAGAACACTGCCTTGCCAGATCCACTGGTTAAATTGCTTGTGTGATCACTCCCTAATTTATTTAAAAGTGAGTTGGGTTAGCAAAGTAGGCAAGCAAAAAAGATCTTTTATTTCAATGGTTTATGCTGGCTCATTTTAATTTTAATAGCCTAGAAAGCAATCTCAGCAGCAGCTTAGCCAGGAAAACTAAGTGGATGGCAGCTACTGAAAGCAGTCTGGGGTTGGTAAACTTCAGCTTACGGAACTACAACTGAAAGAGGAAAGATGCCTACACCATGCAGATTTAATCCAAGGTCAAGCAAAATATTTGGGCACCTGTGTAGCCTAAGGCACATCAATCATCCTACTGTTTTAAAAGTGGCTACTAATAAGCTATTAGTTAAGACTCTTCGTATTTTATTGTGGAAAATATAAATCATAGGTTGATGTCTATTTAATATAATTTTATATATGAAAATTAGACATCTTGTCTCCATAGATCTAAGTTTGTCCTGCAGTCAACAGAAGAGGTACCATCTCCAGGATGGTAATTCCCCCATGTATCTAAGAAAGGAGGTGTGAACTACATTGTGAAGATGTTCATCACAGAGAAAAGCCATCACTGAGCTTGGAATGTACATCCATCTTCTAGGCTGCTAAAGTTAGGTGAACCAAATCCTGTCCTATCCTTAATTTGTACCTTATCAAGTGGGCCTGACATCCACAACAATGTTATTTATGGAAAAACATTCTTAAATGGGACAATCACCTTTATCAATGTCACTTATATCCTAACCATCCATTTTGGAAAAAGTTTATAATTTGCATTCAGTAGCAGAAATTACTACTTTGTTAAAAAAAAAAAAAAAACCAACAACTATTGCTGCCATCCCTTCTTTCAATAACTCTGTAGCTTTCTACATTACTCCAAATAAACTTTTAGATTATAATTAGTTTTTCTAATAAATGCACACAGTCATGCAAAAAAGACACAGGTATATATATCTACATATATGTATATACATATATATATGTAAATTGGCTACATAGATCTTTCTAGTTGGGGGCCTAAGAAAATGGACTTTTTGATAAATACAAAAATTGAATGAACTAAGGTACAGTAAAACATTTTTTACAGTCTGAGTTTGAAACCTACTTTCCAGGTTTATTTAAAAATATATTGCCGTAAAAGGTTCAAACTTTCTACAGCTTTTAGTAGTCTTTGTTCAGCCTCAGTTTACAAAGGTTGAAAGGTTCTTTATAATCTTAGAAACTCCTTTCACTATTGTAAATCAACCTAAAGTTATACAACACAATTCTCCAAAGTGCTTTAGTCACAGCTCAAATTCAGTAAGTTCAAGACCTCCTTTTTGCCAATTAGTTATTGAGTATTAAGGTGAAGAATGAATTGAAAGCTTTTCAAGAGTTAATGGTAAATGGTATAACAACAGATTACAATCGAACAAAGATGACTTCATGAAATCATCCCTCTTTTGGCAATGTGCATTTGACTTGACACTTTATAAATTATTTCCTGCACATCCTCGTGATAAAGGGTAAGAGCTGTGCAGAAATGGCTAAATTTGCTAACAATGGTGA
>JAVSBS010012142.1:0-10907 GCA_033124195.1 Coracias cyanogaster
AGGGAACTGGGGCTCTTTAGTCTGGAGAAGAGGAGACTGAGAGGAGACCTTACTGCTCTCTACAACTACCTAAAAGGAGGTTGTAATGAGGCTGGTGTTGGTCTCTTCTCCCAAATTACTAATGACAGGATGAGAGGTAATGGCCTCAAGTTGCATCAGGGGAGGTTTAAGTTAGATATTAGGAAGAAATTCTTTCCTGAGAGAGTGGTTGGGCACTGGAACAGGCTGCCTGCGAAGGTGGTGAAGTCACCATCCCTGGAGGTGTTTAAAAAACAAGTAGATGTAGCACTTGAGGCTATGGTCTAGTGGCTAGAGAGACGTTGGGGTGAAGGTTGGACTTGATGATTCTGGTGGTCCTTTCCAACCATATTGATTCTATGAATCTGAGTGACGCATGAGTGTTTCTTCCAAGGAGGTTGCCCAACGCCTCTGTGACAGTGCTGCCGGCACCGCGGTGTGCTCCTGGGCACCCCCACGCCCTGATTTCATGGCTGCAGTGTTGGGAATGGCGACTCAGCGCCTCATCCCCTTCGCTCACGACTTGAGGGGACCACGTCCCAGCCCTGAGCCTGGTTCAGGAGCATCATCTCAGTGACTGCTTGATTTATTTTATTTCCCTACAGCTGGGGCTCGGGTGCTTTTCAAGGTCTTTCCCAATCTGAACGATTTCTGTGACTTCGCAGCTGCGAGGCGCGGGGACCCCGCGCGTCCTCCCCCTCCAACAGCCCCTGCAGACGCCACGTTCTTCCCGCGGCCACAGCGGCGGGGCGGTACCGGGCTGCCGGTACCGGGCTGCCAGCACCGCGCCGCCGTCTCCAAGCCCGCCGCAGCGCCGGGGGGGCGCCGCGGCGGCTCCGGGCCCGGTGCTGGGGGCTGTGTCGCCCCCCCCCAACACAACCTCCCCGGCCCGGCCCCGCCGCCGGCGGCAGGTGGCCCCGGCCCCCGCCGGTGCGTCACGTCACTTCCTCGCAAACTTTTTTTTTTTCTTTTTTTTTTTTCTTTCTCCTCCCCGAGGATCTCTCTCCGTGAAAGTTGCTCGGCCCGGGGGCTGCCTCCTTCCTTCCCTCCCCTCTCCTCCCTCCTTCCTTCCCTGCCTCCGCGCCGGCGGAGCGGGCAGGGCTTTCCGGGCAGGCTGCGGGCGGGCATGCCCGCCTCCTTGCGCCCGCCGGGGCACGGCCGGGCCGCCGTGGGCCGCCCGCGGGACCGTTAGCTCGGGGCGGCGGGGCCGCGGCTCCGGCCGGGGCGGCATGGCCCGGGACTGCACCGCCCGCAGCCTGGACGGCATCGACCTGGCGGCGCTGCGGGTAAGGAGGGGGAGCGGGGGGCGGGCTGGGGGGAACCCTGCGGGAGACTGGGGGCTGCCCGAGCCCCGCAGCCCGCTGCCGGGCCGTGCGGAGTCTTCTCCCGCTCCTCCTCTGGGTCCGTGCTCCGCGGGGCTGCCGCTGTGCGGGGCCGGGGGCCGGGCCGGGCGCACCCGCAGGTGCCGCAGGCGGCGGCGGTGGGAAGCCCTCGGGCTCCTCTGCCCCGGCTCCGAGCTCGCGTTGCCTCCGCCGGGACCGTCCCGCGGGAGCGCAGCCCGGCCCCGCAGCCGTGTGGCGCCGGGGGGCTCGTCCCCCCTCCCAGGAGAAGAAATAAATGATTCCTGCCGGCCTTCCCAAGGGCCATGGGAGGGCTGCGGAGCGGTGGAGAGAAAACAAATGGGAAATGAGCGTTTTCTGGAAGAAAGTAGGTGCGTGGGGTTCTGGCTTCTGTGGTAATTTGTTGAGGTTTGGGCTTTGTATTTTTTTTTTTTTCTTTTCAGAGCTAAAAAAGTCAGCCCTCACCTAGCTTGCTATGGATTTTTATCATTATGCTCTTGTAGAATCATTAAGGTTGGAAAGGACCTCCAGGATCATCAAGTCCAACCTTCATCACCACATCTTCCTGACCACTAGACTGTAGCCTCAAGTGCTACATCTACTTGTTTTTTAAACATCTCCAGGGATGGTGACTCCACCACCTCCCTATATTTTTAGGTTTTTAACATAATCTGAACTTTAGCCACATGAAAGCCCACACTGTTAGTTGTGTGTGATGCTCCTTACTGACACTTTGATTTCTCCATAGAATCCGACCACTGATCAGCCCAGCCCAACCAGGGCAGCTTCCTTCTGGAGCACTCTCCACAGAAGAAGGAAGAGTTCAATTGTAGCAAAAAGCAGTCAGCCCCAGACAGTGAAACCAAAGCAAGCTGCTTTCCAAAAATATCAGGGGGAAAAAAAAAAAAAAAGAGGGCTGGGAGAAGCCTTTGCGATAATCACATGGTGAGGAGGGTGTTCCAGACCAGAGGCAGAAAGAAGAAAGGCAGCAGAGACTGAACTTTGAAGATGGCCCAAGCTCCTGGCTAGGCAAGGAGGAGTTTAACCTAGCTCTGCTATGGGGAATGAGGCAAAATAATGGAAGTTCTTCTTTAGAGCTATCCCAGATAAGTGTTATGTCCTTAAAGAAATTATAAGAGACCAGTGTAAGTTTAAAAGAGAGTAGTGCTGCAAACCAGACAGGCTTTGTGTCAGAGCCATCCAGTGCAGAACCCTCCCAGAGGCTGTAAGTGCTGCGAGGTTCAGCCTTGACAGGGGAAGGGACAAATGTGTCCTCAGAGGAGATCTTTTTGGCCATCAGCAGCCTTAGCTTGGGGTTTGTGCTTAGTGGGAAGTTGGAGGAGGGTGAGATTGGGCTGTCGCATACATAAAGACAGGTGCTTTACCTTTGTTGTGTCTTAGGTGTTCCTGGGGCCAGTGGGAGCTGCCTGGTGCTGTGCTCCTGCCAGCCTCACTGCGGTCAGGACAGCCAGCGGGGTGGCACAGCTGTGGCTGGGATCATTTTCAAAGGGCTCGAGCTGGGCTTGTTCCCCTCCGAGGGGGTGCTTGCCAGGTCTTTCTGCTTTTTCTGGTGGTTTGGACTGTAGGTTCCAAACATTGCCTGAGCACCTTGTTGGTGTGCTTCTGCACTGGGTTCATCAGGGCAGTCAGCTGGTTAAAAAGCCTCTGATCTCTGTGTTACATGGTGAGGTGCAGAAGGCCCTGTAGAAGAACTTGAGCTTCAGACACCTGTGTCTTGCTCAGCTGCAGAGGCTGTGAAAAGTGTATTCTGGTTGGGCTCTTGCTGCATGTGTTGTTTTTCATTCTGCCTCGCAGAGATGATGGATGTGGCCTGGGCACCTCTGGGTCAGCAGTCTTGCTCTTGCCTTTTGAGTACTCTGCAGATGACTTGCAGGACAGCAAGAAGGCCACCATATGGTACAATGCATTGCAGTAATTAACCTTAAAGTGATGAATGCTCAGGCCAGGATTTTGGCATCTGTCAAAGTGAACCTAGTAATTTGGCAGGTGCTGGCTGGTGAAGGGTTAGACAGACTGTGGGGCCTAAAAGGTAGCTGAGAGGAAGCACTACATCAGAGATGATACCTAACTCCAAGATAATTAAGAAGTTGGCCCATTGTGAAGAATGCCAGCAAATGATGCAGTGCTGGTATCCAAGCAAACAAGGGCAATCCAAGGACCAAAGTCAGAGCCCAGATTAATATCCTTTATGACTCTTAACAAGGCTTGGTTCACTATGGTGTCTTGATTAAAAGGAGAGATGGCCAAGTATTTTGGCTGTGATCAGAGCTGTGGAGACTTGAGACATTAATGCTCAATTGGCTAGCAAGGACAGGGTAGGTTTTTCGCTATATTAAAGTTAATTCTAGCATTTATTTAGATAATTGTTTGGGTTTTTCCTAGAGCATATGCAGCCTTCAGAATCAAGCTATTAGGATGCCAAATCAGAATGAGATAGATTGGGAGGAGAGTGAGAAACTGATTTTGAGGCACATTATTATATTTGCATAATAAATAAGCTTGGAGAAGAAGAGTGAGGACAGAGCACACATTTAAGTGAGAGGGACAGCTGTAAACTCCAAGTTGAAAATGCAGGCTAGGTTCCTGTAGGTTTCTCCTCACTATGAGCACTTCTGAATTCAGCAGTGCTTGTATGGCTCGTTTATATCCAAGAGTAGTGGAAATGAAAAATGAAGGAATGAGAAGGAGGCAAAGCACTTCATAGAGATCCCAAAGATGCAAGCATTCTTAGGCCTGTGCTTAGCTCCGTAGCAAGTGGTCCCATTGATTTCTTTATGTGAGGGCTTTGGGAATGGGGTTTTAAGTCTAGACCATGCCTTACTACCTCATCTTAAAAATAAAAGAAATTACACAAACTGATTTGTGCATGGGTCAGAAATAAGTGATTTGATCTGATTTATGCATTGTTAACTAGTTTCCTTATTTTGGTTTTGTTTTTTTTTTTTTTTAATAAAGTCTTGTGAGGTTGATAATCCTGGAAATATAAGACTAAAACTCATTTAACTTAAAGGCAAACCCAGATGAACTCATTAGGACTTTCAGTTGTGGAAGTCTGTGCTGTGTTGCTCTGACAGCAAAAGCTGTTGCAGTTTATCATGACAGTTATGGCAGTAGAGGCAGAATCTGCTCAGAAAGAAGCCTGTATGTTTCCACTGGGATTTTGCTGAGGTAAACATTTCCATATTGGATATGAAGGAAGCATTATTTATATTAAAATAATAACTTGTAAGTGGAGTGGAGAAGTAGCTTCATATCTTAAAAACCAGACATTTTGCAAAGGGAGTCATAGAAATTGTACTTCTGAGATAATATTTTTCTGTACTGCATCCCTCAGCAGTACCAATGGGCATCAACTGACATGGCAAATTGCTGAAACAGATGTGGGAAAACTGACACATGGAGTTGATAATATTTTATATAAAGCTCTCAATGATATCATCCTAAGAAATGAGTGGACTCATAAATGGCTCAGCTAGAAACCGAGAAACTGGTCTCTTGAGTTCTTAACCATTTTATCTAAATCTCTCAAGTGAGTTTTAACCGAAGCAACAGATTTCTTAATGTGCTCAGCCATGCAGCAGCGAACATTTACTAGCCTTGCGACAAGATGCAACCATCTCATTATTGGAGAAAGACATGTGCTGCAGTGGTTGGTTTTAGAGCAACTGGTGCTAAACAAGTAGGATGGAAGTTGTTTCCTGTGGTGTGGTAGGTACACTGATCACCTGACATGTGAATCCTTCATGCAAATTAATGAGATTGTAGTCTGGGTTCAAATAGTTTTGACTTTAATACAGCAAGTCAAATTTACCTTGTTGTGTTTGCAGAATAGGACAATGGGATGTCCTCTGCCTGCCTGTAGTGTTAAGATTGCCTGGGATGGTACATTTTGCTTTTGTAAGGTAATTGGGCTCAGGTGCTCTCTGTATAGTATTGTTCTGATCCTATGATTTAGGTTCTTTGCTCTGTTACATTGCTAGCGTGAAGTGTTTCATAGCAGAAGACAGCAGCTCAGCCTCCAAGGCTAGCTCAGTGGTTTAAGGCTTGCTAAGCTGAATCAGTGGAATTCTTGTGTTCTTCACACATCTCCATTTATTTGTTCTACCTGCTGTATTGCCATGCTACAGATCTTCACCAAGTTGTTTTGTGTGTGGAGTTTCAAGCAACTTGGCTGAAAATGTCCATATTACTGCATTTCCTATGCTGTTATTTAGCAGTTTCCCCTTTAGTAGGCAATACGGATCTTTCGGAGTTGTGCTGCAAAAGTTCTCATTTTGATTGTGTTACAGTTACACTCCACTATGAACTGGTTGCTTTGCTGCGAACAATGCTGTTTCTTCTGCTTTTTGCAGGATCCTGCGGGAATATTTGAACTGGTCCAGGTTGTTGGAAATGGGACATATGGACAAGTCTATAAGGTTTGGATGCCTCCTTAATTTATGATGCTGTTCTTGATAAAGCTGTTTTTCCTAGATCAGAAATGAGCACCAGTTAAGAAAATGGACGGTGTTGTTCCAGTGACAGCCTGTTTTGTCTTGCTGTCTTTTCTGCATAATGCAAAATGCTGTCACCTGTGAAACTGTGTGTCCCTTCCTTCTGTCCCATTCTCATGTCCCTTTGCTGCCACAGGTCAGGTAAGAGTGTTGGCTTTTGTACTGACTTCCATCTGCCCTGTTTTTTCTGTGCTGGGGTTATTTTCTCTTTTTCAAAACTATTGGCACAAATAAACATCAGTGATGGCTAAATTTGGCCTGGATTGAGAGGAGAGCTTGGCCTAGACCAGAGCAGCAGTACTCTTCAAGACAGAGGTGTCAATTAAACCTGCTCTGCAGGCAGGCTGTGAAGTTTTTTTAATTTCCTTTATTAACTTTGTCGCTGTGATATCAAAGCAGATCTACTAGTCAAGAAACTACAGCAATTAAGTGTTGTCTGCTGTAATGTGCTGTGTATGTTAACCCATGCACACCTTTGGTTAGAAGAACTAGCCTAGAAAAGTGTTCTTTCACTGTGAAGCCTTTCCTAAGACTGATCTAAAAAGATAAAATAGACTTGGTAAAATAGGGAACCAAGTCTGTGGTGTTCCCGTTTGGAGAAAGAAGATGGAGGAAGGAAAAGACCATGCTGCTGAACCCTCGGAGGTACAACAAAAGGGTAACAGCACTGGAGGAAGTTGCCTGGTCTCGCTTCTCCCTCAGATCCCACTGCCACCAAGCAGCTGTGTAAGGAGTCGTATTGGTGCAGGCTCTTTCTGCATGGGTTCTCTGTTGCAGGGAGACTGCAGAAGCAGGGCTCAGATGTAGAAGTGGAGTTCACCTTTTTCCGATTCCAGCACTGAATGCGTGTTATGTTTTGGTGTCCATCCTCTAGTGGCAGATCTACTATAATCACATTCTGGTGTCTCTTTGAGCTTTCAGAGATTCTGGAGAATCCTCTAGAGAAGCAGTCCTGGGGAGTTTCTACTTTTCCATACCTTATTTATTTATTTTTATGTCAGAAGCAGAGTCTTTCTCATGGAACTCTTTGTTGGCCTGATTAAGGCTGTGTTGTTTCTGAGATTGTCATTCAGATACTGAGGTCAGTACTACGAAATTAAAAATAGAGGCTCAGGGGTTCATGTGGGCAGATTAGAAGCCAGGAGACATTCAGGGGTGCTGTTGTCAGTGTAATCACAGAGTTTCCTACCTGCAGAAGATCCTAAAGCTCCCAAATAGCCTCTGAAGTAGTTGCCTTTCTTTTCATGCCTGGATTTATTTTATATTGGGAGATAAAAAAGTTCAATCTAGTCGTCATCTAAGGATGTTGAGTGTGAATCAGCTGCTTAATCATGGCAGAAACAGGAAGGAGCAGCACAGTTTGCTTCTCTGCTGCAAAAGAAAATGTTTTGAGCTATTGTGTGGTTCACCAGAATGTTAGTTACCAAAACGTGTAAGAATTATTGACAATGACAATTAAAAATTGTACCTGAAGGCTGCTCTCCACTGAGCACATAAGAGACCAGGCTCTGACAGCTCTGGATAATGAGCAATTTGAATCTTGGCTCATTCTGCACTTGGACTGCAACATCGGAGCAAGGCACTGAGAGGCAGCGCCTTGCAAGGCTGAGGGGAAGCTTTGTGCACATGCATCACACGATGGAGCAATGGTGGACTGTGTGTAACACTGGCTCTGTGCAAGCACACCTGTAACAAAGGCTTTTTTCGTGTAAATACATGTGATTGCTGAATGTAGGGTGTTCTGCTGAGGCTTGCTTAAGGGCTGGAGACGCTCTTTGCGGGTGAAGGACAGCAAGCGGTGGGGCTGAAGACAACGGGTGATGACAGCTGAGGTGGACAGATACAAAGTGCATGCTCCAAACTGCAGGCAGTCAGCTTGGTCTCCATTGTGAACAGTGTTCCTGCAGTCCAAAGCTCCAGTGTGTTTGGAATTACCTCTGCAGAGGATGCTGAGCACCAGCTGAAGGTACTCAGGTATTATGGTGCTGGCCTTGGAACCAGAGCTAATGTCTGTTTTCTCTGGAGAAGGTCATCTGCAATGGAACAACTGCCTCTGAAGGGACCAAAAAAAGTTAAGCTGTGGTATTCACTTTTCTTTTTAACTGCTGTGTAATATGTCCTTCGATCTATTCAATGCTAGGACTGATGGAATGAATTAGGGAATGCTGGAATCATTTTGTAGCTTGTGAGCATAAATGTTTAAGTTATAAAGTAATCTGTTATCCATATAATGTACTTATGTCATTAGAGCACATTTTTAGTCTCCAGAGGTGTCAGAATCTTCCATACATTCAGAAACGGCACACAGTAGTTTGCACATAATCAAAGCAGAGCTTATTTCAGGCTAGATAAACTACGTCCAAGATTACTGAATTGCTTGGTGGCTGTGAAGATGGTTCATAAGGCTGTATGTCTTAGTATATGTAGCTCCATAAAAATGAGGATTCATCATTAGGTTTGGAAAACAATATTTAAGAGATTTATTGAAGGAGAGTATTGTTCATACTGAATGATTCCAGATGAGTTCCAGTTCACTGTCTTTTTAAATGAAATGGAAGAGGTATAAATTGTACCCGTGATAATGCTAAAGCTGCCTCGAAATGTTATAAAGTTGGGATTTGCACACAATAACTGACTAAAAACTAGCAGATTTTTTGACAATTTAGGAAGTAGTAGGATGTAAATATGCTCCTACTGGCAACTTCAGCCTTTTGGAAAGTATGAATTAGATATTAAAAAATCAGATGGTACCCAGAAGTCATGAGACTTAGGCTTTGTTATCTCTTGAAACGACAGATGAGTTTTTCAGTTAGTTGCTGGATCCCAGGAGCTGAAATCTGAAGAACAGCACTACATAGTGCACAGAGGTGATTCTGAGTAATGCCATGGAAGGTGGTAGCAAAGAACTTTCTCTGAAGGCTTTTGGAGGTAATGCATTTGCTGGTGGGTGGAGAAGTACGAGCGTTCACTCTTTCGTGCCTTTTGTTTTCTGAACTTTAAAGTGCTGAAGGTCAGATTGTGTCCAGTCCCTGCACCATCTCCATTGAATGCATATGGGAAAGAAAAGTTTCTGAACTTCCCAGGTACTGCTTTTTGCAAGGACTGTCCATCTTCCTACAAACCCTTGAGGCCAGGGATCACAGACTGTGCGGGTGATGTGGGGTTGCTTTCCAAAGTATGAGGGCCAACGTTTTGGGTTTGGTTTTGGTTTTTTGGTTGGTTTTCTTTTTTTTTTTTTTTTTTGAGCTGCTGATAAGTAAGAACCTTCAGACAGGGCAGAACAATATTTTGCATCACTTCACTGTTGGTGTCATCTGAGAGGAAACAGGATTGCTGAAGGTGTCACCCACAAGTTCTTGGGTTTTGCTTCCTCCCTGGGCCGCAGCCGTGGTGCCTTGGAACCCCCTCCCGCAGGCTGCCTAGGCAGGTTTGACTTGGGTGTTGTTTGGGATGGCAGTACAACTGCGGAAAATTATCTAGGAGGTTATAAACACCACCTTTTTATCCTTACTAGTAATTGCTATGTTATTGTGACATGGTGTATGGTTAAAGGTAGTACCTTTGAAAGCATTGTGTAGCTCAGGCCTGTGGCTGTGTGGACTTCTCGAGGCTGTGTCCTGCCGTGTGGATATGGCTGTCGAGACCTGACCGATCACGTTGTGATTTGAATAATTCTTTGCCTGCTTCCGTTATCTCCAGAAGTTTAATTATATGGATGCCTCATTTTCTTTCCATGGCTTGACTCTCTTGCGGTGAAGAGCTGGATGGTGATGGTGTATTGCTCTTGATGTAGAACAGTTGTATATTGGTCTGTGCTTGTGCTTTGACTAATAACTAAACTGTAAGTTTGTGGTGGCCAAAATATTTGAGGGGGGGCGCGGGGGAAGACTTCAACTCTTAGTTTCATATTCTTTGAGTAGTGTGTTTTCAGTAGGAGCCTGTTGATGCATTCTTCTATCTTTCAATTTTCAGGGCAGGGTCATTTTACTAATGGGTGAATGGGGAAAGGCAGCCATGGGGCAACAGGAGTAGGTGCGATTTTTGAAGTTTTGGGGCCAGGCAATTGCTCTTCGGCTCTGGAAGAGACTATGGTACTCTTTTTAAGTTTTTAGCTGCTTTGGTTTTTTAGTTGTCAAAATGAAGAGACGTTGCTCTTAATTCTAGTCATTCAGCTGTGCTCTGAGAGTCCTCATCCTTCTAAAAAAGTTTTCACAGGCCAAATGAGGTCATCAGCAGCATCTGTGCAATCTGCTTGTGTTCTGATGTTGAGAGGCACCTGACTGGGTCTTTTGACTTCCTTTGTCTTAATGATGTGGATTAGTCCTCTCCGGGGGTCAGCATTTTTGAATGGCCATGGGAATGAGAGGTTGGCATCTTTGGTGAGTTCTGGGGGCTGATGGTTTTTGGAGTATGATCTTGCAGGCTGATGATGAACTGTTGACCGATTTGCAGCTTCTGTGTGTGCAAAATGGTTGTACCTTTAATGGAGTCTGAGGGCACAGGGAACTTGAGAGAGGAGCTCTGGCTTGGGACTGTAAGAATCAAAAGGGAAGAAGTGGCTTCCCAATAACGCAATGGATGAAGACGAAGCAGTGCTGTTGCTGGGGCTTAGCAGAGGGTGGAAGCAATGCTGCCTTCCTGTAGTGGCTCTGGACAGCTAATATTTTTATTTGTATAGAGTCGTATAAAATTCTGACTACAAAAAGGAAGCAGGTCTGAGTAAAGAAGTGTTTGGGGTTTTTTGTTGTTGTTTTTTAAATGAAGCTGCCTCTTGGCATTGAATCATGCTTCAATTGTTGACCTGAGTTATGAGTTACTCTACTATTGATGTGTGATGGTAGGAGTGTAGTGAAGCATAAATATTAATTGTCAGTTTATCTTAAACAATGTGAAAGTCTTCTAAATTATTCATAATTCATTTCCTTGAGTAACTGTCTGGAAGGGACTGGGGGAGGCAATGTGGTTTTTCAGAGACTTGGTGCCATGTGGAAAGAATCACAAGACCATGCTAAGTTATGAAGTGTTAAAGTCCATG
>JAVSBS010012142.1:10917-43375 GCA_033124195.1 Coracias cyanogaster
CTGTATTGAAAACCTTAATTGATAATGGCACCTCAGGCAGTTGCTGGAAGGTTAAATGTAAGAAGCATTACAATTATGTTCAGTGCAATCCAGAAGGTGAACATGTATAAGCTGAAAACTTCAAAACTGTCCCTTCTGAGGGTTGGTCAGAAGTAGCTGTCCTCTGAAGAATGTGTCTCAGGGCTGAAATGCAGTTTCAGAGTCTCCAAACTGCTACAAACAAGGGAAGTTTAAAATGTCATGTCATTTTGGAGTATTCTGTTACCATTTGTGGTCAGTTACAGTCTTCAAGCCAATCATAGCCTTCAAGGCACTGAGATTTTGATGAGTCAAGTTGGGAAATCTGTTGGTGGTTGTAGAAATGACAAAATGCTACTTTCTGTTTCATGAGCAGTTGGTAGAAGTGCTTGTCTATTCCTTTTCTTCATTTGGGTTTTCAGTAGCATAGCTGATTATCTTGTCCACATGAAAAACTCTTTAATTATTGTAGACAGCAGTGTATAAAGAAGTATTGCTGCAGTGTACTGGATGGAGTCAACAACTCATTGTGTAGATCCTTGGTTCAGTAGTGCAGACAAATAATGGAGATTGTCTGCTAGTCCTGGCAACAGGGATCTCTTTCAGGAGTAAGTCTGAGCTTAATATATGCTACTGCCATTGTAATAAGATCAGAAATGCTGGGGTGCTTATGAATGGGTTGCCTTGACAGCTTAGTGTGTGTGGCTCTGATGTCACTAACACACTAGAGAGACATGGTTTGGTGTTTCAGTGTTTAACTTCTTCACGTCTCTGATTTTTAGGGATACCTGTGAAGTCTACGTACTACTAGATGTGTCACCTCAGGTGCTTGCAGCTCCTAAATACACTCTTGTATGCATCTGCATGCTGTTCTTAAAGCTTCCATGCCATCATGTTACTCCTTTTCCTCCTTCATCAGAAAGGGTGAGGAGCTGGCAGTGCTCCCTTGCAGCAATGAGGGCAAACTGTATCTTGGGCTGCATCAGCAAGAGCATAGCAAGCACGTCAGGGGATGTGATTACTTCCCCTGCTCTTTTTAGGTCACACCTGGAATACTGTGTCCCATCTTTCCTCTCCCATTTCCAGAGAGACATTGGGAAACTGGAGAGTGTTCAGCAGAGGGCCACCAAAGCATTTAGAGGGTTGAAGAACTTTATGCATGAAGAAGGAAACGCTGAAGGAATTGGATTTTTTTTCAACCTAGGGAAGAGAAGTCTGAGAGCAATCTAGTCACAATCACAGAATCACACATGTCCAGCTGGGGCACAGCCATGCTCCTTGGTGCTCTCTGAAGCATAGAATCATAGAATTGTTTTGGCTGGAAGAGGCCTTTAAGATCATCAGGCACAACCATTAACCCAACACTGCAAAGTCCACCACTAAACCATGCCCCTCAGCACCACATTTATATGGCTTTAGATACTTCCAGGGGTGGGGACTCAACCACTTTCCTGGGCAGCCTGGTCCAGGGCTTGACAACTCTTCCAGTGAAGAAATTTTTGCTAATATCAACCTAAACATCTCCTGGCACAACTTAAGGCTGTTTCCTCTTGTCCTATCACTTGTTGCTTGGGAGAAGCAGGCTGACCCCCACCATGCTACAGCCTCCTTTCAGGTAGTTGTAGAGAGCGAGAAGGTCTCCCCTGAGTCTCCTTTTCTCCAGGCTAAACAACCCCAGGTCCCTCAGCTGCTCCTCATAAGGTTTGTGCTCTAGACCCCTCACCACCTCCAGTGCTCTTTTTGGGCAATATCCAGCACCTTGGAGCACCTGTCCTTCTTGGAGCGAGGGGCCCAAAACTGAACCTGGTATTTGAGGTGTGGCCTCACCAGTGCTGAGTACAGAGGTACAATTACTTCCCTAGTCCTGCTAATGATGGTTTGTATAGAAGATGCAAGTACAGGGCTGCACAGGACAAGACAAACCAGGTGCAGGTTGCTCATGGGAATTCCCTCTGGATGTAAGAAAAAAATCTTTTACTATGAGAGTAAGTCAACAGTGGAATAGGTTTCCCAGGGTGGTGATGGAGTCACCCATGTTGGAAACATCCAAGGCTGTTTGACATTGTCATGGGCAACCTTACTTAAGGCCCTGCTTTCAACAGAAGATGGGACCCTATGTTTCCAGAAGTCTTTTCCAGTCTTGATTTAGTACAGGACATCTAAATCTCAGCAGACAGAACATACCTACTGTCAATCCAGGCTACTAGATTGTGAATGACTGACATGGAGAATACAAAACAAAGTAGAGGGAATAACTTATATTTGACATATATGTATAAAATAGGTAGTGCGTTGTATGTATTTAGTTGTTAGAGCCAGGAGCATTTTTTATCCATAGCGTGTGGGGAGTCTGGGGGGTTGGTCTTTGCTGCTTCATTTTTCTAATCTTGGCTTCCCTGCTTATTTGCATGGCAATGCCAAACTGTATTCAGCACTGGAATTTAGAATAATGGATCATACATGCGAAGTTAATTAGCAAATTGCAAAGTCCTGGTTCTAGTTAGTGAATATTTCAGAGGAATTCAATTAAGATTCTTAAGTGTAGGACTAGTTTATCAAAAATAGAAGAGCAAGGATGTGAAAAACCCTCTCAGCTGTGGAGTGCCTCTATACAATAAAGGCTCTTTGACTGTGCAGAGCAATGTACAATAATTAGATGTGCCATACCAGCCATTAGAGAGTAGTAAAACCCTTGCAGATAATTTGTTGGCAGGCTTGCCACTTCCAGCTTCTCTGCGTTTAGGACCTGACTGTCCATATGGGAGAGTGCAATGCATTTTCATCCTAAACTGGTAGCATTTTGAGCTCGTGTTGCATAACACTTCAGATGTTGGGACACACTATTTTGAAGGTAAGAAAACATACTAAAAGCACACTGGTGGTAATATGACTAGGAGATGGTTCAAGCTCTTAATTCCCCACTCAAGCACTTTGCTACACTTTGAGCACCTCACTGGTGACGTTGATTTCAATACTCCTGACTGCTCAGCAGCATCCAGAATTATGCCTCCATGAAGATACGCGTCAGAGTGACCAGCACTTTGCACGCCTGAGTTTTACAATACCTGACCTACTCAGAAGTATTTCGTTGTATATGTTATCTCTTCCTCAAAATAAACCGGTGGCACTGGGGGGAAACTTGTAAAATTGTCCAGTTGCAGTCCAGAAAACCTCCCAGACATGTAATGAGCAACTGGAGTTAATGAATGGTAGGATATTGCTTAATTTTAAACAGCAGAAAATTCAGCGTGTTGTGTGTAGATGTTTGAGATGACTCCCACTGCAGGTTGGCTTTAGTAACTGTACTTTTTTCTGAATGAATCGCAGAACTTTGGTGCCTTGCAAGCACACATCACCTATCTCCCTGTGTACCTGATTCTTTCTTATGGCTCCATGTGATCAGTACTTTCCAGATCTTTAATGACCTGAAGGATGCATGTACGTTTTTTGAAAGTCCCTCTTTGGTACCTTTATGTTATGGATAGTAGAGCATAATAAAAAGAATACATCAGTGGATTTCTACAATTATTGATAGCCTGTATATCTTTTATTATTATTGTTATGTGTATTTCATGAACTTATGCAGCATTTGGTGCTTTAAACTTGATAGTGTGATGAATTAGTCTTAGTTTGGGTTGGAAGGGACCTTTAAAGGTCATCTAGCCCAACCACCCTGCAGTCAGCAGGGACATCTGCAACTAGGTCAAGTTGCTCAGAGCCCTGTCCAAGCTGAACTTGAATGTTTCAAGGGATGGGGCATTGACCACATCTCAGGGCGACCTGGGCCGGTGTCTCACCACCCTCATTGTAAAAAAGTTTCTTCCTTCTCTCTAATCGAAATCTCCCCTCTTTTAGTTTAAAACCGTCACCCCTTGTCCTGTTGTAACAGACCCTGCTAAAAAGACTATCCTCATCTTTATTATCAGCTGCCTTTCTGTAAGGCTGAATAATAAGAAAGGCCACAATAAGGCGTCCCCAGAGCCTTCTCTTAGGCTGAACAACCTCAATTCTCTCAGTCTTTCCTCATAGCAGAGGTGTTCCAGCCCTCTGACCACTTTTGTGGCCTTCTCTAGACCCACTTCAACAGGTCCGTGTCCTGTGCTGAGGACTCCAGAGCTGGATGTAGTACCCCAGGTGAGGTCTCACCAGAGTGGAGCAGAGGGGGAGAGTCAGCTCCTTCAACAGGCCGGCCACGCTTTTTTTTTTATGCAACCCAGGATGCATCTGGCCTTCTGGGCTATGAGCACGTGTTGCTGGATTCTGTTCAGCTTTTTATCTATCAGTACCCCCAAGTCCCTCTCCCCTGGGCTTCTCTCAATCCCTTCATCCCCCAGCCCGTACTGATACCAAAGATTGCCCTGACCCAGGTGCAAGACCTTGCACTTGGCCTTGTTGGTCCTTGCACATGGACCCACTTCTCAAGCTTGTCCAGGTCCCTCTGGATGGCATCCCATCCCTCAGGTGTGTCAGCTGCACTACTCAGCTTGGTGGTGTCTGCAAAATTGCTGAGGGTGCACTTGATCCTGCTGTATGTGTCATTAATGAAGATACTAAACAGTACTGGTACCAGTATGGACCCCTGAGGGACACCATGTGTCACTGATCTCCATCTGGACATTGAGCCGTTGACCAGTACCCTCTGGATGTGACCATCAACCCAGTTCCTCATCCATTGAACAGTCCATGCCCATCAAATCCATATCTCCAGTTTTAGAGAGAAGGATGTTGTGGGGAACTGTGTCAAAGGCCTTAGAGAAGTCTTAGATGACATCTGTAGCGCTTCCCTTGTCTACTGATGTAGTCCCTCCATCATAGAAGGTCACTAGGTTGGTCAGGCAGGATTTGCCCTTGGTAAAGCCATGCTGGCTGTCTCAAATCACCTCCCAGTCCTCTGTGTGCCTTGGCATAGCTTCTAGGAGGATCTGTTTCACGATCTTCCCAGGAACAGAGGCAATAAGTTGGTTTACTTGAACTGCAGAATACATCTGTAGTACATTCTGCCCTCAGTTAAGTATCTTCACTCCAGAGGTGAGCTTGTGTTAACTCCTCCTAGTCAGTCTGACTTGAGTGAGAGCAGGCACATAATGAAATAACACTGTAAAAAGCAATTGTATTGGCAGCTGCTGAGCTGTAGAGATGTAACTTTTGCCCCGTGAAGACCATCCGGGAGCAGTTAAAAGCACTGCCCTGCTTGAGCGAGCAAGGTTTTGGCTGTGCCTGGTACCTGAGCTTAGGGCAGTGCTTGGGGTAGGACTAGAGAGAACTTGTGGCAGTAGCAAGAGAACTTGTGTTGCTTTTTCTGGAGCGAGCAGAAGTAAATAGCGTTAAAGAATTGGTTTTGTTATTCAGATGAAGTCCTGAGCCTCATAATTTGCTGTCCTGCAAACCACATGCTGACTTATGTCTGTGTAGAGGTTGTGCAGAAGCCTGCCAAGTCAGGCACTGGGAATGGGAGGTGCAGAGACACGAGGCATATTCCCACAGTTTGACCCTGGCATGGTTGGCTGCCGTGGAAAATTGCCACAGCTCCTCTTCCACGCTCTCTGAATCACCCCACAAGTAACAGAGGCCAGCAGTGTGCGGGGCACAGGGGCAGAGGGGTGGTTAGGACAACCGGCCAACAGAGCTGGCAGCAGAACTGGTGCCCCTAACAACATGGTCCTTGTGCTTGCTGCTGGGAAGAGCTCCTCCAGAGACCACATCTCCTGATGTCTCCCAGTGCCACATGGATTCACCCAGGGCCCTGTGACAATGCTGCTATGAGTTCCTTGGGGCATCATAGGTCTGGTGCTCTGGAGGAAAGCAGCGTTTGGCTCAGCTGTGGTCTTCCTGCTGGCTTTAAAGCCAAGCACGGCTGGGTCTGGTGGTAGCACAAGCTATTCAGACTGCAGCTGCCTGGATGGACAGCAGCAAAATCTGGTGGAACAATTGTTAATCCTGCCCTTCCAAGCATTTGTGGGGAAATGGAGTTTAAAAGCCAGTTTTCATTGTTAGCTGGGGTCGAACAGCTTGCTTGGTCAGTAGATGCAGGTGCAGGTCAGCCCCTTGTCCCACCATAATGAAATTTCCAGTAAGTAATTTTAAATTGTAATGTCCAATTTAATTGTAAAATCCATAAATGTGATAAAATAGTGCTTCTTCTGGCTAGTGTTCAGCTGTTCTCAGGCTGCTGGCCAGTGGTTATTTTCTTGGCCTGCGCACATCTGTGAATACGAATCTTGGGAACAGAAGTAAAGAAGAAACCATTTTTCAGCTGTTTGTAGTATACTTTTTAAAGCCCTTGTGTGTTATAAGCCTGCCCTTGTAACCTACTGACTGTGGGATTCCTGAAAGGTTTTTAAGGTTTCCTTTAAAAGTACCTTTTCAAAGGTCACGTCTTCCCCATCCTCTTCCTTCTCCCCATGAAAACACTGAACTTGAGTAACTTCTGAGATCTTAAGGAGTGAACAGTCCAGAAGACACACTTTGTAGCAAACTGTGGCCTTTTCAGTGCCCTGTGCGAATAATGTTATTGGCCAATATTGATAGGTGGCATGTTGCCCATGGCAGTGCTTTTAGGTGTTCCCATCATGTAAGAAGTACACTTTTTCAAGAAGGCAGGAGGAAGGTTCATGTGGGCAGATGCGGTTCAGAACATCTGGCTTTTCTTCTTGCCTCTACCTCTCATCATTGCTCGAATACACATGAATTTGCTGGAAGTAGAGCTCTCCTTAGGACTGCAGCTATTAAAGTGGAAGCAGTCCTTGTTTTTGTAACATGTCTTGGGATTCTGGTTAAGAGGCATTAGTGTACTTCAGGAGGTGATTTGTGAGGGTTGGTTAGCAGCCACTTACTGAACAACATGCTGTTTGAAAACAATTTCACTCGAATCAAAACATGTTGAGTTCAACAGGAGTGGGAAAATTTTAAGAAAGGAGTCAGTTTTCGTTTTCAAACTTTGTTTCAGAAATGTCAAAACATTGCATTTCATTTGCTTTGTTTGAACATGGGTTTTTAATTTAGCAGGATATTTAATATTTCATAGATTGTCTGTAGTACTGCATACTCAAAAAAAACCCCTATCATACTGAAATAATTTGACATTACCAAAATAAATGTGAATAGTAATGTGAATTCTTTGGACTTTTCATTCTAAGGAGTGTTTACAGCCGAAAGTGAGACCAGTTGGCAAATTACTGACATTTTGTTGAGGTTTACTGAATATGGAAATGAATAAATTGCATTTTCTGGCTCTACAGTTGTGCAGTTGCTACATCTGATATCACTGACATTTTTTAATGCACTTTTTTCTTGTATTTCTGTTGTTACAAGTAGAAACATTTTGAGGAAAAGGGCATAAGAGAAATGTGTGGTGGCCTTCTGAAAATACTTATTTTACTGAGCTTGAGGAATTTTCCATCTTTCTTGTCGTTATGCACAATTTTAGCATGGATTTTCCCCTAGTATTTAAAAATAACAAAAGAGTAACCAATTTACTGATTATTTCTGCTGTAGTAGATTTGTCTACTCTTGTTTTACTCTTGGCTTTAAACCTATGAACAATTATACTAAAATATGCAACAAAACCAACATAAAATAAATATGCATATGGCTTGGATAATGGACTCTCAAATGTATTATTTACACAGATTGTCCATGATGTTGTCTTGTTACATGGAAAAAGAGAAGAACCAGGAAAAAAGTGTTTTTGCTTTAATATTTGCTTTTTCCAGTCTCACATGAAATATTTATTGTAACAAGCTTCTTGCAAAAATTCTGCCCTGAGAAGCCAAATTGTATCAGCAGATACCCGATTGCCTTCTATTAATATAGTTAGGTATTGTGGAGCAGCATATCCGTGCTGCTCTGAAAATCACATTGCTTTGGTGAAGTCTTCCAGTTTTTCATCAGTCGCTGAACAGCGGGAGCTGGTCCTGTGTGTGCATTTTGACCTGCAGAAGAGGACAGGCAGCACCAGTATGTGATTTGGGTGCAGCAGACCATTCCTCCTGTGGGATTCCTTTTTGCTGAAGGGTGATTTGTTTCCAGAGACATTAGAATATGTTTTGTCATCTCTCCCGGTGGAAGGCTGCCAAATTTCACAGGCAGGCACATTGAGACTTGAGGCGTAGGATGTGCCCAGTGAACCCAGCAGTTGCGAAGCCCGGGACAACTTGGACATGGCAGAGGTGGTACGTGCCAGTGGATGTGCTGTGCTCAGGATACATTGGGCTTTTTGTGCATGTGCAGATCAGCCTAAGTAGGTCTGACGTTTCTCAAATGTGTTGAGCTCCTGGCTCACATGCTGTTGAGTAGATGTGCACGTGCATAGGGCATAGCAGACTGGTGGATGCCCAACTGGGACAGTTTCCTTGGCAGAAAAAGAGGTTGCATCTGGAAGACCTACATGTATTGTAGCCTGCTCTCCATAAATATGCCTGAAAATGGAGATGGGATGAAGGAATAAAGAGATACGCTAACTTTCCTTTCTTTTGGACGCTTGAAAGGTGTCAGTCAGAACTGTTTTGAATAGAGGAAATCACAAAACAAAGGCTGGAAACTCAGGTCTCTGATCCCACAGGCTGGAGAATGAAGGCTGGAGAGGATTTAGGATTCACCCTTCCGTGTGTTCCTCTCTTCCTTTCTTTGCATCATGTTAGTTTCTAGGTACCCACCTGGTGGAAGACTTTACATGGCCCATATCCCTGGCTTGCATGTTGGAGTATTTTCGTGTTGGCACAGGAATCTGCATGTATTGACAGATATGAAGGGTCAGGTTTCTGCGTGTGTTTGCAGAGCACCTAATGCATTCATGAGGTGGTTCAGAGAGTCACAACAAATTCCTGGTTAGGTTGTGGAATGTCATTCAGCTTCTTGCTTCTGCCAGATTCTCAGTTCTCTGACCAGGAATGAGAGAAAATGGCCTTCTCAGCCCTGGGTGATGCTTGGAGCCTGTGTGGCACTTGTCCCATCTGTCAGCAGATGGGTTTCAAATGTCATAGTGAGTAGATTAAAAAAACAGCTTGGCTTTCTGGGCTTTTGTGGTTGGTGTATGCCACACTGCTTACATTACAGAATTCTGGCAGAGCTCTCCCTTTTGTTGTTATTAATATTAAAATAGAGTAGTAATTTATATTACAGAGATGGCCTTCTAGTCTGTCTGACAGGCTTGACTGTGGGGCTCCAGGCACTTCTGCTGTCCTTGCGATGGAGGCAGCGCTGAGCCTTCCCATGGGAGCTGGACCAGGGCTGGATGGGGACTGTAGGTGGAGTTTGGGATGGAGATGACACTGTACTATATAAACTGTGATTACTGGGGAGCCTGGCTGGTTGAATCCTGTTGTGTGTGAATGCCACCTGAACTTCCAGAGAGGTTGTTCCCTCGTTACAGGAGCATATGCCAATGGTGGATTTTCCTTCCTTTCTGGCTTCCTCTATCGCCAAGCAAGTAGCATGAATTGTCATTTTGCAGTGCCCTGTTACCTGAGCTGTTCACTGTAGATAGTCGTTATGTGATGTGAAAATTCCCCAGAGATTGCATGATGTGTTTTCATTCCCAGGGATCTTCTTATAGAACTGGGAGCATGACCAGAAAGAAATGGAGAAGCTGCTGCTTCAGCATTTTTCCCCACCCCAGGGCAGGCTGCTGACTGCAGTTCTCTAGGTGTGTTTCCAGGAGTTGGTTGTGATTTGATAAGCCACCTCTGGCTCCTGTCTTGGCTGCCAAGGAAGACGTGCCTGTGTGTGCATCAGCACTGGCTGAAAGAGCCGTTCTCAGCAAGCATTGATTGAAATACATGAGATGACCCAGAGGGCTTTACATCTTCATTTTTTTATTATTCCCACCCCTGTTTTGTGTTTGCCATCAGCATAGCCATTCGCTTCTGCGGTTGTGCTTCTGAGGTTCAGCATTTCTAATGGGCGTGCTCCGGACCATGTTGCGTGGATGGTTACGTAACGGGCTGTGTGCCTGGAGCTGGTGATGAAGCAGAACAGCAGCTCTCTTGAGGTTTGGCAGAACATAGTTTCTTACATTGTTATTCTTGACTTTTTTTTTTCTTGACAAAAACAAAAGGAAGCTTCGGCAGGTAGAAGGTTGTTGCCTTGCCACAGAAACGTGTTCTCACATATGACTGCTGTGACGGCAAACCCACTAGCTGGACCCACCCCTGACTGTGGCCAACATCTGCTGTCCCAGCTAGTGATAAAACCCCTGTTCTCACTGGATCATGAGACATATGAGTATTAAGATTAAACCAGTCAGCTTTTTAATTGGCATTAATTGCTGACCTTCCTAAACCAAATTCTTTGAAAAAGAATAAAAAACTGGTAACAGAAATAAAAAGAAATTTCCAAAGAATGGAGCATTAATCTCCCCTTTGTGTTAAAGCTGCTGTGAAACTTCTTGGACAGAGATGGAGTTATGCAGAAGATGAGCACTTTGGAAAATGATGTCCAGCATGGCTGGATCAATGAAAAGAAAATGACAAACAAAACTGATGCAGGCCAGTGAGCATGTCCACACTTAAACAAATTGAGCTGCAAATACATTTCTGATTGAACTGGGCCAAACCATGTGTGCAAACCAGGTCTTTGAAAATAATTACTTGGAACCTCATTTTTTCCAGTCCTCTGCACATGATGTAATTTGTTTCACCTGTTCAAAGTGGACATAAAATGCCAACAGTGGCATGCAGGTGCTTTCTGCTCACCTTGCATCCATCTGATTACAGAGTAAATGGCAAATAAGAATCAGTGCTGGGAACCAATCCCCAAAGGTGGCTCAGTGACTCATTTCAGAACCCCTTCTTTTTAGGTATTTGGTCTTCCGTGACCCTTCTGTTATTGAATATAGTTATTTTTTTGTGCAAACATGTCGAAATTATGTATTTTCTGTAAGCCTCCCTGGTGCAAACATGAAAACGCTTTGGCAATGTTAATGCCAAGACTAGAGGAAGGTAGCCTACAAACACTGAGGAGAGCTGGGTTTGTATATCAACATAACTTCTGAATTCATTTAAACTTCCTGGGTTTTGAGGAAAAACTCAATAATAAAACTAACAAAATGCAGTTGCTTGCAAATTTTTCCTTTCTTATCCTACCCTCCACCTCTGACCTCAGCAGTCCCAATTCCTTGCTTGAGTCCTCTAGGGTCTCTGCTGGCACGTACACCCCTGGCCCCTGCTTACTCTTAGCCACCCCATCTGACCCACACTTCAGCAGCTGCTGGTGGTGGCTACCTGCTGCCCTGTGGGCCAGAAGCTGCCTGTGCTGCAGATGGCTACATGCCTCCTCTCTGGAGGAGAGGACGTTGTCTCCATCTCCAGTTTTCACAAAGCATGCAGGAATTGAATGGTGTTTGAGACTTCATCTGCTTGTTGGTCTGGGTTGAAGTGGGCTGACAGGTTAAAACGTGGTTGGGTGTCACTCCCTGAGCCTAAAGATTCAGAAACTAGAAGGCAGTACAGAGTGCTTGGGAAGCGGGTTTTCTGGTACGGTATTCTCCTGTGCTGTTTGATTATTATATTGTTTTAAGATGCTTTTATTGTAAATAGAGACCTAGTTACTTGAACTTCTGTTATTTAAATATGTGCACTGGCAACGCTGTGGAGTTTTAGCTGACCCTGTGAAATTTTTTTCTGGCGCGTTACCACATTTATCCCAAGGAGCAGTGAGCTGTTGGTGGTGTATTTTGGCATGTGGATGTGGATGGCGGAGTATGCAAGGAAGCTGCAAGGGGAAGTTATTTTGAAACATGTGGATGGTTAAGCTTTTAGAGTAACTTTTAAAGTGCATAAAATTAGAAGATGTTAAAGCAGAGATGCTAGTTTTTAAAGCTTGTATTATACGTGTAAACCAGACTTCACATACTTGCTACTCCACATTTCTCCATCAAGCTGCTGGCACTAGCTGCAAGTCTTGTGAAATGCTTAGCATATTTTGCTTTATTCTTTGGGGTTATGTTTTCTTGACAGATGCTTTGTGATGTAATGCAGGCTACAGTATTGCAAGAAGGGTTCTGGTGCAGCTTCATTGACACCTGAGATTTCATGGGCTGGGCCAGTGGATTTCAGTCTCATAGTTTTGAATATTTGTGTGTGTAGTTTGGGTGCATGTGCATGTACTTCTGACCATAGTACCTTCAGCCCCGTTGTGTTTGGTGGTGTTCAAGTCTACAGAGGTGCCCTTGCTGCCTGGGAAAGCTTCATGTGACATATAAACTGACAAATCATGAATGAGAGAAATCCAGTCAAATCTGTGTGCCTCTGAGTGTACATCTATCTGTAATGAATCAGAATAGCAAGTGTTCTCTGTTTCCCTCTGGCCTTTATCTGCAGCTTTTTGAAGAGACGGATTTCTAGTAGGCAGTGAACTTTGGGTGGTGGTAGTGCAGTTGGTTGTTGGATACTTTTACACAAAGAGGCACAGTGCAGTGATACAGGTTCATTCCTTCCCTCACAAGCTCTGGCTCAAACCTGTGATGGTGTCAGCGTGAACACACCTTCTCCAGCAGGGACAGCATTGAACATACACACTTTTCAATGGAAAAAAGTGGTGCAAAGTGGGATTTGTTCTGTTTGGGAAATTTGACCTTTTATGGGGCAAATTCAGATCCAATAAATTGAACAGCAGAAATTACTGTTGACATCAGTGGAGCCAGAACTGCATGCAAGAACCCAAGCGTTAGGAGAAACCATCAGTAGCTGATGGTGGGAAGCCCTGCAGCGAACTGCTCAGAAGTGTAGCCAGCAGTGCAACAGAGGAGGGCAGGGTGGTCCCAGCCCGGGCTGGGGCTCCCCATTTGTTTTACCCAAATGCATAGTGCACTACTTCATCATAAAATTAACTTGGGTTTTATAAGTGGGGCAAGGCAAAGAGATGAGAGTTTCAAAATCTAGTTCAGTAGTTAATTGTGGGAAACTTTGTCCCTTTTGTGACTGATTCTTCCAAAAGCTGCTGCTTTTGCTTCATATGGGCTGGTAATTATGCTAGTCTACATTGCTTGAGGCTCTGAGGTTCTTCAGCTGCAAGGTGTTTAGCCATTTTCTTGAAATTATTCTGCAGGGTTCTTTGGATTTGTTTTCTTTTTTCCTCTCAAGTTCACTGTTCATTTCTCTCTCTGCTGTGATTGACTTCGATCCCTACAAGTAATACAGAAAAATTGGAAGATACAGCATTGAACAATAACTGCTTGTAGCTGTTCAGGAACTGTTACTGCACATCTGACCTACAGTTTACTTGAGAGGAGAATCTTTGCCAGCCAGGCCTCTGCTGTACGAAGCTGATTAGATCAGTTTAGAAAAAAAATCACACCAAGGCTCTTCATGAATTCAGGTGTTGTTTTTTTTTCTTTAGGAAAGTGAACTTGGAAGCACTGCTCCTTCTTAATTTAATTAGAAAAGCAAGGTATACTTTACTTTTAAGAATAATTGGAAGGGTAGTCTGGTTTCATTTTGGAGACCAACTTAATGCTGAAAGCCTTTCCAAAGGTTTAAGTAATTTTCCCTTGAGTTTTGTGGACCATCTGGCCAATACGATTTTGGAAGGAGACAGGAATTGACTGCTGCTGCAAGATCAGTGCCATGTAGTTCATCTCTCACAGAGCTCATTCAGAAATCGGGAAAGTGATGTATTTTCTCACAGATTAATTGTGCCCATTAACTCCCTTTTAATTTTTTGAGAGGATGCATCAGAAAGAGCCAAATGAAAAGGCACTGAGAGTAGATGCTCTTTTTTTCCCTCAGATAAATGCTCTCTGAAGGCTTCTGTATGTGTGTGAAAAGTATGACCTTTCTCCAGGCACACCTTAGATCTGCTGAACTCAGCAGCAATACTCAGCAGAGTTTTGACTACAGGATTCCCCTCAGGTGAAGAGAGTTTTAGGGAGGGTATTTGCCTTGAAGTACTGAAGGAAAGACTCAGAGACCACAAGAAAAACCCATTTAACATCAGCTGTTAGCACAGGGCTGTCCCATGCAGTGCCGTGGGTGCTGTCTCAGCCATCTGCAGAGTGGTGCAAGCCTGCATGGTATTGCAGCCTGTGTGAGAAACACACCAGCAGAACTGGAATGAAAAAGCAAAGCACCTTTCAGGTTTTTGTAGCCCTCATCATGTAGGCTGGAACTTGCAGTCTAAGCTGTGCACCCTGTCTGCCTTAGAGCCTTTTAGAAATATCCAACAGCACATTTTTAACCCATGCAGAACCTTGCCCGTGTTCTGCATTATATGCAAGAGAGAATTCAACGACGTTACGCTTATTGTTTGCAAGAATGCTGAAAGATATTTACAAATGCAGTGATGGAATTGCTGAGAGCTTAATGTGCAGGCAAAGTTGTATTTATGTGGGATAGAAGGCTAATAAAGCCTTTCTTTATGTGTCTGGGGAAGGCTGCATTGCTTAAAAAGTTAAAACATGACTCTCATAACATGAGGTTTGTAATTGCTGTGTGCAGCTTGACCTTCAGAGCTTCACAGTGATGGTGAGCCAAAAAACCCTCCTTTGAGGGATTACTGCTCTGAAATTCTGGCCACCCATCAGCTGACCTCCTACAGTCCAGCCCTGACTTCCTTTCAGCAGGATGGGGCCGCTGGGACACATTTAACTGCTTGTGACTTCATCCATTGGAGATGCACTCTGTGTAGGTTTTCTCTAGTGCTCTGTATTTCTGTAAATGGATGCTCATGAGTCAGGCAGTGAAAATTCACTGGGGTGCAGGGATTTGTACCCCACCCTAGGCTTAGCTTCTCGATGGTCTCTGGTCTGCAGAGTGAGAGCCTTCCAGAGGCTGAGGCTTTTTTCCTAAACTGTTTATTTTTCTGGGTGAATAGACTTCTGGCACAGCGGACATTTGCTGTCGTAAATCACTGCTGGGCTCCCCAGGTGCTGAGCGGGACTGGCTCTGTGCCAAGGCTGTTGCAACCCTCCTGCCCGCAGCAAGAGGAGCCATGGGGCTGTGAACACCCGCATCCCACCACCCCACATCCCTGCTGCCCTGCTCTGGGCAGCCAGGGTCCTTACCTGTAGACCCACAAGCCCAGGCATCCCCAAGGCAGAACATCCACTGGAAGAAGAAAGGCACCTGTGTCTGCAAAGCCCCTGGGCAGGTGTAGCAAGCTGTGATGGGGTGTCTGAGGCTGCAAACCCAACAGCGTGTTTCAGCGGACATTAAGAGGTGTGATAAATGCCAAAGTGCAGGCTGTTGAAACTGTTATTTGTGCAAATACTGAAATTTCAGCTGAAAGAAATCAGGTTTTAGGTCTCAATAAATGAAGTGTGAGGAAAAGAGGATAACTGCACAGCCTGCTTTTCAGACCTCTCTTCCCACTCCCTGTGCTGCTGAGTTGCTCTCTTGACCCATGTATGGTCCCAGAACTTTTCCTTTCTTTCCTTGCTGGTAGCAGCCCCCATTCAGGGGTCTTGCAGTTAGCTCTAGATCATAGAGTCATAGGATGGAAACATTGACCTCTAGGATCATCAAGTCCGGCCTTCATCCCAACATCTCCCAGACCACTAGACCATGTCCTGAGTCAAGCACCTGGATGACTTTCTGAACAGAGGACAGCTAGAGCTTCAGTGTTTGTCTTCCCCTCAGACCCTTCTGAAGTATCTCCACATACCAACCAGACTGGGCCAGATCAAAGTCAGTGGGAGTCTGGTCCTTCACCAGGAGCAGCTACACCTTTGGTCACTCTGTGCTCCCCCAGCCAGTACCGACCCCGAGCACAGTGGCAATGGCAGTCTGTGGAGTTACCTTTCCAACTGCACACTGCACTTTCTGCTGCAGCTCTTGGTGTTCTGCAGCTGACCCGCCAAGGGTCACCATGATTTTGACCTGTTCCAGGACAAAATGCTTCAGACACATGGTTTAAGGGTTGTCATGCACTGGGACAAGCTATCTGGGGAGGTGGCTGAACGACTATCCTTGCTCAGATTTTGAGTATGTGAAGACAGTGGGACAGGGTTAGGCGGTAGTTGTGGTAGTGTTGGGGTAATGGTTGGACTCGATGATCTTGAGGGTCTTTTCCAACCAGACTGATACTGTGATAGTCTTCCTTCTTGTACATTGTTCGGGAACTTCAGACAGCAGTAGAATAGCCAAAGCATGATGTCTGCATGTTAGCTGAATCAGGAGAAGCCACAGGAATGGGTACTTTCCTCCAAATAAGCATGGAGCTGCAGAAGATTACATGGGATGTTCTGCTGCAGACACCACCCATTTCAAATAAGTAGAGGACAAAGCTCCTTTCTTCCTATTATGACTAGCATGGTATTTTCAAAGGTGCTTAGTGCTTTGCTTGATCTTGCTAATTACACTGTGAATGACCTATTCGGGATCAGGTTTCAAAATCCCAAAAGTTCTATCTCTAGTCCAGTCTTAGACAAGTATGCAGTAGCCTTGAGCAGCTTGGGTTTTGTGTAAGGCTGGTGATCTGATCGACTGAACATAACGATACTGCAAAAATGTAGGTACTCAAATGTGTATTTGCAAAAGGGCTTGAAATTGTTCCTTTGTTTCATTTATCTTTTCCCACTAGTCTCTAGTCAGGCACAGACAAACATTAGGCAAAGCAAACAATCTGTGTTTCCACTTGTACAATGGGAGGAAATAGGAACTGAAAGGATTAAAAAAAAAAAAAAAAAACTGGACAGAAAAACTGCTTCTGTTGCCTCTTGGGTTTTACAGTTCATGAGTGTTGCAGACAGTTGTAGTAGGGGTGAAAAACTATCCTTTTCCTCCAGAGATCAAAGTTGTTTGATCTGGTAGCATTGAAATGTCCCCTACCCGTCTCTCCCTTCTAGTCAATGTGGACTTGGCTAGAATTTTAAGTGGTTAATAGAAGTTGCCTGTTCTAATCTCTTGGCTAATGTGCTGCTATTTTAGTATGTGGGAAGTCCTCCTCTACCAGTGCCAACTTAGTTGTCTTCTACAGTGTTATGAGTTACAGGGATATTTTTGTTTGCTTAAGCATGTGACACAAGGAGAGAAATTCCTGATTTTTTTTTGTTTGTTTGTTTAACGTCTTATCCCTGAGACGTCTAAAACTTCATCTAAAAAATACTATTAAACTACTCTTTTCATGTTGAGTGCAAAATACCCGCTTCTGGGATGAGGGTGGGGAGAAAAGCAATGGAGTGACCTGTTATGCACAGAAATAGGGCAATAGCGTTCGCTAGGAACGGAACTCCTTTTCGCTGAATATTCAAGTAATTTTTGCTATATAAATTTGCTAGCCTTTACAAAATTATCCTTTTTTGTGTGGAATGCAGTATAACTTTTCTTTTAAGACTATTTATAAAGAAATTAAATACTATCTGTCTCTTCATTAATGTAACACGCTTTGTCTTCAAGTGCACTGGTGTTATTAATTAACTTTCATTCCTTGTATATCTATGTGCAGAAATATTAGATTTTACTGTCAATGTTTTACAAGCTGAGTTCTGGGGCATGCTAAATAGTGTTTGGATTCATAGTATGGTCTATAGTGGGAGTGATAAATCTTAGTTAACTTCTTGGAACACATCTAACGATAAAGTAGAGTGAGAATTAGCGTATAGGAGAAAAAAACCCAAACCATAAACCTTGAAGAGCATGTCTTGATTATTTACAGTGTATTAATATTTGTGTTGTTGCCCACTCTGACCTGCTGTGGACAAGGGTGATCATGTTTTGTAGCGTTCAGTTGACATACTTTGCCTCCCCTGGTAGGAAGACATCTATAGTCAGTTCTGAAGGCAATGTTAAGTCTAAGTTGATGAAGCAGTCCCATTACAAGCTGAGAGACTGACCGGGTGGTGGCTATTGTTGGATAATCTGAGAGCAATGGAGGACCTTCACGTTGCTGAAGCAGTAATCTCAGGAGCTGGTTCTGATGCTGCAGTCTGCTGGTTGCTCTTCCTCTCCATAGCACGTAGTCAGACAAAACTATGCAGTTGCTGCTGAGAGAGGGTGTTTATGGAGGATGGGGAATGGGAAATGCAGCATTTGGCTATGCTGGCAAACAGTTTTTGGATGCAACCTAAGACTGTCAGGAAATTGGGCACCAAATGTGGGGGTGAAAGGGCAAATGTGTTGCATCCTCATGGTCAGCATTTAGGCAATGCATCTGGGTTGTGGTTTTAGGGAAGTCCTGCATCCTGCACTGCTGGCACAAATGCAGTCACAAGGGAAGGAGGGTGTGCTCCAGCTGGGAGGTGGAGCTGGAGCAAGGCCCAGGCTTCCAAATCTCAGCATCTCCCCATATTGCAGACAGGAGAAGAAATGCTCTATGGCCATACAATTCTTGGATTTATAGCCCCAGAATACGACAGACATCCAGAGATGTTGTGACAGAAGTGCCAACAACCTTTTTAATGTCAGTCAGAGTAGGCTTTCTGCAACCAGAGTTGCATGATTAAAAGGATGAAGCTGTAATCAAAATTATAGCTGCGTTCCCACCTGGCTTGTGTCCTGAATTCTTCATGTTTTGGGGTGGGTTGTTTTTCTATTTTTTTCCTTTTTTTTTTTTTTTTTTTTTTTAAAGAGTCTTTCTGAAAGTGGTAATTATCTGCTCAAGGCTGATGTGTGTTATGGTGGGTTGCAGGTTTTCTGGTTTTTTGTGTGTGATTGTTGGTTGGTTTGTTTTTTGTTTTTTTTTTTAACTGTCAGAACTGATGTGAATTACATTTATAGTTTACAATGGAATGGATCATTTCTGAGATCCAGAATCCATGCTAGTATTCAGTGCAGGACTGACCCTGAGCTCTCCCTCAGCCTGTTAACTAAGAGAAACAAGCTATAAGCTTCCAAACTCCTAATAACTTCTTTCTGTGAATTTATTCCTGCCCCATTTCAAGTTTTGCACTACTGCTGTATTTTTAGCTGAACAGCTCCAACAGTGGGTTGTCTCATATGGCGCCAGTTGCTGACATGAGGATTACAGACTGGTGGTCCTCCTGATAGAACTCTCCTATTAACTGTCATGTTGGGTGACGCTTGTCGGCACCAAAACACTACAACCCCACATGTGCAAACCCTGTCCACTTGTTTACAGTAGTCAAGGCCCCAAGGGACAGCAGGATGTCCATGGTGAGCAGCTGTGGTGAGCTATGTCTAACCTGGAATGCAAGAGGAGCATATCTGCAGATTTTCTGTTCCTGAGGTCCTCCTCCCTGCCATGCTAACCCACCAGCGTGCTCCTGGAGCACACTACAGCTCCACGGGAGGCTGCCCTTGCCAGCCTGCAGCATGAGTAGGCAAAGCTAGGTGTTTCCAGGTTGGCTGTGGAGCTTGTGATAGCAAACGTTGCTCATGTCTTCTAAAGAGCTGGGTCTAAGTAGAAAAACACTATATAGGTGGAAAGGGAAACAGAAGGATCATGACTTTAAGGTCACGTGGAATAGGACATAGGGTTTCCTGGATCCCTATGCAGAGCATTGTTCATTTGATGCATAGTCTCTTAAAGGCTTTCTTGTGTTACCAGGATGGAAAGGGTGGAGAGGAGAGGGGCAAAAGGGTGGGGTCCCATCCTTCAGGGCGCAGAAGGCTGAGCTGGCAGTCTACCAGCAACCACAGGGCCACACAAATTTACCCAAGATGGGCTCAAACTTCAAAGTTCGTAAGTGGGTTTTGAACATGAAACCTGCTTGCTGAAGTGCACTTTCAGTAAGAGCTTGCAGCAAAACACCTGTGCTGTCGCCTTGCTCCCAAAGGGCAGGTGGCTGCAGCCTGCATTGGTTATCCTGTAATAAGTGCTCCTGGGTGAGAAAGTCCTCTGGCCTTGAAAGTCCTCCATGTCCAACAGCCAGATCTTGCTTTGAAATACAAACCCTCAGTATCCAGAGAATTTCCCAAGAGTAAAGTTTGTGGTATCTACCAGCCTTCTGGGTTACCCAGGCAGGCAGCGCTGTGAAGTGTCACCCAGGAGTCCCACCACCTTGTGCAGATGTCGTGAGCCCCCTCCATGTGGGCACAGAGGTGCAAAAGTGGCAAGTGTACAAGGCTTCTGGCATCTGGGAGGTATCACTGCACCTTACAGCCTCACCAAAATCGCTGGTTTTTGAGGGAGAGAAAAGTCCTGTCTGCAACGAGAAACATGACCTCACGTGGACACAGATGAGGGCTTCTGCATAGTTAAACCCACCAGCTTGGTGCTGCCTCGGTAACCTGCAGCAGGCAGTCCCTGCCCTTCACGTGCACGTTCTCCTGCTGTGGTTAAATGGGGACAACTACACCAGCCAGATCCAGAAACACGTGGACATTAATTGAGTACCTGTTGCCAAAAAGGAAGCATGTGATGGGATTGCTGTGGGCTGCGTTGGCATGGTGCACAGCACCGTAACGGGACAGCTGGGTTGCATCATCTGGACTCGCAATTGTCTACTTCAGATCGGTCAGGTCATGACTGCAGAGAGAAGCTGATGGGAGCTGTTTGCCACCCCTAGGAAGAGAGGTCTGTGCAGGATCTGGGAGGGAAGCTGTCAGGTGGAGCTCTCTGTGTGTGACCCGCAGCCCTATAACCTCAGATGTGTGTCACTGGGACCTTGAGTCTCTGGTTGTAATTGTGGCCCAAGTCAGGGACTGCCCCAGTTTTTTATTTGGACTTAACAGGAAAATGTGTCGTACATGAGTGAACATATCATTCTGTAAATATACTTAATTACTGTAAAGCCCCTTTATCAGCTAATATCTTGACTACTAACACTGATACTCTTGTTTGATGTAAATAGAAGGCGGCATGCGCTGACCCTCAGTAGAGGACACAGATAAGCAGTTCCTTTGTCTAATTGAGCTAAAAAGGTAAATACACATCCAACAGAAATAACACTGAGCGATCCATCCTATTCCGTGTATAACTCCCTGTGGAGTTACTGCACGGCTGGAGCTCATCAGTGCACCAGATCTTTGGCATAAAGCATCTTCCACAAATGTGGCTGCAGTGAGCAGTCTGGAAAATGTGTGTGCTGGCTCCAGGTTTGCTGAACGTTACTGTAGTGACTGACTGGCAACTGCAGCAGGCTCTATCCGGAAACGTTTTCTGGAGGAGACAAGGAATTTAGCTGGACTCAAAACTAATGGGAGAATTGGTTCCAGCTTTGGATACCTCATCAAAATGTAGGCAGGAACTTCAATTTTAGAAAGTCATTGAGCTTCAGAATTTTCATGCCTGAGCTTTGTACGAGCTTGACAGTGTTCAATGCTATATTTTTGGTTAGAAATAAGGTTGACTTGCAGATGGCTGTTGGATGTTTTGGCTGCATTCTCCAGAGCTGAAAACTGCTCTCAAACTGAGCATTTGGGTGAAAGATGAAACCTTTTATTAGAGAAATGGGCTCACAGACCCTTCCTGCTCTCTGCCCAGTCTCTGAGGAGATGTGCAGCGGAGGATCCTGAATCACAAGAGGCTGGTCCCCTTTAATGATCTGGAGAGGATGGGCAGTGGTGGATTGCAGAGAGGGCTGACGTTTGTCCTTTTTCATGCTCCTTGTTCTCTCTCCCATTTTGGATTAAATGATAAAGGACAAATGTCTGCATGTCTTATCACTGGAAGTAAATGAATCTGTTGATCTCATTTGGTTGGGAAACAGTTAAAACAGCCAGTTGCTCCTGAGAGCTTTAAACGAAAATCAAAACACCACCTTTCTCAAAACAATTCAAACATGCTCAACCTTGTGGCTTCAGCAGAAGTAGCAATGTGTGAGTTCCCATGAACTCTGGCTAACCTCTGAGATTTATTGATAAATGGAAAAATAAGGGGCTGGGCCCTGAAACCTTTCCTTAGTTAGGCACTAGCCTCAGTTGGTTAACAAGAACTCAGGGCTGGGTTCAGGATGTTTACAGCTTTTAGAGATGCAAGGAAAATGAACTCAAAACAGTTTGAAAAACCAACCTAGAGGAGCAAAACCTGTTATTTTTATTCTGAACTGCCAGCACAGTGGAAGTCTGTGCATTAAAACAAGTGTACCATGGACCATCGTACCGTGCTCAGATAAGCTGCACAGGCATTGGTGGTTCTCCTCCATGTGAACACACATGTCCTCAGAAAGCTTCAGCCCTGTCAGGATGGAGTCTTGCAGTAAGCCACTCACGTTTTTGGGTGGTGGTGCTGAGTTCCACAGGGTGCCAGTGTGCAACCACTGCTTACAGGGACCACTGGTGTTTGGGTGAGCTGTGCGGTGGCTTTGCTTCAGCCCCTTATATTCCATAGCCAACTGAATAGACAATGAAGTCTTGGGAAGGAGAAGGAATAAAATTTAGCTGGTCTTCAGGGTTCTCCGATTATTTAATCTCTGCTGACTGAACCTTTTCTTCTTGCAATATTTAAAGGAAAGGTTTACTTGTGTACGTTGGGATGATGTCAGAGGTAAGGAGAAATGGTGATGTGTGACAAGTAATTCTGCATCTATTGGCAGGTGCAGAGACTTTTGAGATATGTTGCTCTACCATAACTATGGATCCTTTACTTTGGGAAAATGTAATAAAAAAAAAATCTGCCAATATGACAGTAAAATTAGTATCTCATGATGAAAATGTTTTTATGTAAATGTATAGCTGCAGATATGTATTTAGCTACAATCCACAAGATACTTTTTTTCATACACACTTCTGAACTAATTCATCCCTTCTAGTTAATTGATGAAAGGCAGATGTAAATATATAGGTATGTTGACACCTTTTCATGAGGCTAACCTGCAACCTTCTGCATCACCCTGCACAAACTTGAGCTGGTGGGAGATGATGAGGTTCTTCAGCTTAACACATCCAAGAAACATGAAGACTCTCTTCAAAAGGTTTGATAAAAGTTGAAAATAAATTGTTGTGAGTTGATAACTAGAGCAAACCAACAGGAATGAGGTTTTTCCTTTTCTTTTGGCCTCTTGGGAAGGGTTTGGATTCTCTGGTGGATTGAACCAGATAAAGGGATCTAAAAGAACATAATGGTGTTGAAATGCATGTAGTTAATGGAGTTTACTTCCACATAAGGGCTGCTTTACCCAGTCGAAGAGTATTTCTTGCAGGTGAGCCTGTGCAGGGGGATGGTTGGATGTGAGCCTGTGCATTTCACTGAGGCCTGTAGTAACTTTGTGTGGCATGAAGAAGACAGGCACTGAGACAAGGCGCAGGGCACGATCCTGCCCTCCCTGTTCAGACAAAGCTCCTCTTGTCTGGCAGCCAGCCCTGTTGTAGACATGGGAGCTTTTAGGAATGCAGGACCAGGATTAAGGTGTGCATCTCAGTTAACGGGGACACGCTTGTTGTGCAAAGGTGAATCACAACCCACAAAACAAAAGGGCTTGCTGTTTTCTTTCCCATAAATGCTAATTTTCCAAACCTTTTGGGGGACATTTAGTATTCTCATTTACAATGGTAAAAGTGAGTGAGAGCAGCAGGTTTGCATGCAGTGGAAATAACTGTGGCTGCAAAACAACAGATGTCTCTTACACAGAGGGACAATTTGACCAAGTACCATGCTTTGAAATCAAAACTAAATGCCAAGCCTTTCCCCCTCCCTTATTCTTATGAATGTTCAGTATAAAGTGCAGTGCTAGCCTAGTATTGATTGATTTATTTTTTTTCAGTAGAGAAGCACATCTCCATACTTTGCTTTAATTATAAAAATTTGTGATTATTGACATCATCCTTAGCAGAATGCACGGCAGCTCAGGAGAGGCTCATTGTTTCGATGGGTTGGTTGCCTGCTGTATGTGGTTGCCGGAGACATGGAATTATCAGCCTACTTGACTCCGGACAAACTCTGAAGTTAAGTCAAGGTGCCAGTGTGTCTAGCATGACTGTATTTTATGGAGGGCCCTCTCTTGCTATATTGCCAAGATATTCAATGCCTGGAAACATTTGCAAACAATGGCCTCCAACAAAGGAGCTGTGGCTGTGCAGAGGAAGCTCGCTAACTGGGATTGACGTAAGCCGGGATGGATGCTGACCAAACACTGCATCTGTTGGGCTGGTGCTCATCACTGCCCATCTGCACGCAGCCAGTAGTGTGTGTGTCATGGGCTTGGTGAGGGTGTGTCCCATTTGTCTTCCTCCCGAGGTCTGTGATAATATACAAATCCTATCATTGTAGTTGATGAGAAAAAGCTTTGCAATCCCAGGAGTGCTTCCACAGAAAGAGGACACTTATAAATATACAAAAACACAGCAGGATTTATTTTTCTGTAAAAGAAAACATGACTGTGACATATCGCCTGAGAACGAGGAATCATTTTTCTTTGATGCAAAATTGCTTAGTCTTAGAAATAACACTTGTATGCAGTTTCGTGCGGATGGAACCTGGGTTTTAAAATTACATCAACCTAGCTTTTAATTTTACAGGTATAAATTGCGCCTGCAAATCATTTTGTCTGCAAACTGCAGCATTTCGTATTTGATTTCCTATGGCTTCCTTAACTGATGTCAGTTTCTTATTCTGATACACAGCTTTGTAGGCACTACTATTTCAGGAACAAAATTGCAGTCTCAACACTTCAAGACCATTTCTGAGCATTTGACGGAAGCAAGGAGTTAGGACATGTAGGAAATCCACCGTTCATGGGAATCTTTTGATACGACCCTCCAATATGATATTAGCATTGGTTATCCTGGAAAAACACTGCATCTACTGCATCTTGTTGAGCAACGTGATCTAACCAAGCCAAGAAACAGTGCAATTTACAACAAGATTATTGGTCGCATTTCTAATATATATTCTTGTGAACCGCATTTTGTCAGTCTCAGTATCAAGTTTGCTCTTTTCATAGCTTTATTCCCTATTGCCTCCCTTTTCCTAGCTTTGTTTTCAAAACCCAGCCACTTACCTAGTCTAAAATTACCAGTTATCTGCTGCTTAATAATGATTATGGGGTGTGGGCATTTCACTAGTGAAGCGTGTGTACGTATGTGGGCACACACACAGTCAAAGCCCTGGGAGAGTTGTTCCTCAGTACCACAGAGGATTACATTTTAAATACAAAGCCTCTGCTTTTTGGGAGGTAGATGGTATATGGTTAACTCGGTTGCAGTAAGACTTTTAAATCTAAGTATTTCACAGTAAAAAAAAAAAAAAAAAAAAAAGAGGCAAGAAAGTACATACGGCTTTAGTTTCTTGGCAGCCACATACAGGTTGCCAGATAGATGCACTGACACCCGGAGCTTTTTCTTTACCCCGAGGTGAGCTAGAACATGTCGGGTGGGGAGGTGGGGACCGCGCCAGCTACCCAGTGCCTTGCTTCGCCAGCATGTGTCAGTCTGTATTGCAGGACAAGAAGGGTGTTCTGGTTAGGTCACCCTGGGCCTCTGCGGGGTTTTCCTAGAAGAGGAGGTTTGTGGGGTGGCAGCACCTATTGAGCAGGAGTTGGATGTGGACCCATGAACTCCTGCCATGTTGTGCTCTGACAGCAGAGATCTCCCAGTATTGCTGCTTGCTTGGTGCTAAAGGGGGAAGTTCAACCCTGCAAAGGTAATCCAGCTAACTTTAGAGCATGGTAAGGGCATGGGTCTGATAACACACCACCAAACTTCACCTTGGTGGTTTGGCATCACTGAAAGCTCGTTGGTACGTAATTGAAAGCAAGTACTCAAGCCTAGTTGTTAGATGCCTCATTTGTTGCTGTGAACATAGTTTGCATACATGTTTTACTTACAGTCTTTTGTTGTTTGAACAGGGTCGCCATGTTAAGACTGGGCAGCTAGCAGCAATCAAAGTGATGAACGTTACTGAGGTGAGTGCAAAACCAGAACTAAAAAATGTTGTTATTAAGTGCAAGGAAAAATAAATAATAGGATCATGAGAAGGTGGATAGCTTATAAAAGACAATCCAGTGGTATAAATTATGGTTGCTGGCCACCAGTTTGTTTTTTAAAGTATTAAGAGGTGTTAATACAACCAGATTTTTCAGTTGTCCCTCACCAATGGTGACAATGCATTAAGGCCATATATTGCCATCTATTTCGATGGTCTAGAATAACAAAGAGGAGAACTCTCGTCCTACCTATTTCTCTGTTTCCAGAGATAGCAAGTAAAAGATTTCCTGTATCTCTGCACTGCCCCTGCTGTGTTTCATCACATCCCCTCCCTTCGCGTGCCAGCCATTCCTCAGAGTAGCTCTCCTGACAGCAAGCAAGCACGAACAGGTTAGAAATGCAAATGTAGCACTTTTTTTATTGTTGTTTGACGGATGAGAGAAGGAGACGGTTTAATTGGTGCTGTCCCTGCTCACATTTATAAAACAGTCTCACTGCTGGAACAGGGTGCTGAGAAAGTTGCTAGGTATTGGTTTTTGTTTCTTCTTTTAAGAGTGCAGCCGGAAGCAAAGCAGCATGCCTCCTTGAGACTGTATTAGCCTGAGCCCCAGAAAGGTTGGGGAGACTCCCGCCTTCCTCTTCTTGAGCGTACTGGAGGTCTGTGGTTTGGTAGTATGCACCTGGTCTCACTGAAGACCAGCTCCCTGTTCTGTCACTCTGGCAGGGTAGATACGGAGGATGAAACTCCGAGGCAAAGTTAGAGTCCTCTTGCAATACGGTGGAAGTAAAGACCAGGGCCAAGTCCTCTGGGCCAAGTCTGTCCGTGGTACATCTCCACACAGTGTTTTGGGCAAGCACAAGCAAGCCTTGCCTGTGTTTTTAGACGTCTTTTCATTGTCTTGGAAGAAAAGTTGGTGTCTGCGTGGGCCTTGTCACGTAGCGAGGTCCAGGACAGTTCTCTGTGCTGATACTGTTGGAGTCCAGCCCTGAGCAGCAAGGGGTCTGAGCTGCACGATTTTTTTTAAACGTAGTTGCTACTGTAATGCTTTTACAAAGCATATATGAGGGCTGGTTTGGCTATGGCTGCTACCTTGAAGAGTATGTGTGGCTTTGCTCTTCTCTGTGCACAGAGGAGGGTGTATTTTTTTTAAATGAGTGCCACATGAGATTGGTGGGATTTTTGCTTCTAGCTCAATAGGCACATATTTCACCAGGTGCTTTGGCTTTAAAAAATGTCAGTCACCAAACATGAGGCTGCTGGATTTTGGAAGCAAGAGGGAATATGGTTTGGGGAATCAGATTCTTGAGATCAGAGCACCTCCATGCTTTGACAGAGGAGAGATCCCAGCAGAGACTCAAAACTGATCCAGAGCTTCCGTATGGACGGCTTGCATGCTTCACTGGGTCAGTCAGCCGTGTATGAGGGCTGGCCAAAGATGTCACTTGTGAGCTGTCATGTTAACACTAGTGACAGTCCCTTCCTTGATGAAACAATTGAAGCAAACACTGCAGGAAGGGAGCCTTGGAAAGATTTCCTTCCCTTTGCTATACATAACACGGTCTCCATTGTATCTAAGCACCAAAGTGTAGCTTGCCTGCTTGCTTGGAAGCAAAATTTAAATGGAAGACAACCTTCAGGAATTCACACTGATAGACTTACATGATTCTAGAAACAAAACCCAGCTGTTTAGGTCTGCTTTGCAGCTTTCTTGCAGGCTAGAGAGCCAGCAGCATCCTGGGGCATGTGTCCCATTGCTGGAGGGGCAGTGATAGCAGATGATGCTGTTTTCACATTGAGTCACTTAATGTGAAGGCAATTGTGGTGGTTTAAGAGCTGGTGGTGAGCATGGTGGTGCAGCCACCTGGAGGGATTTTCCCTGGTGCTCTTCCCCCACTAAACTCTGAACAAATCCAGTTTTGCTGTATTTGAGTGTTTTCTGCTCTCTGACCTTGGGGCAGGGTGAGTGCAAGGCTTTCTGCTGTTATTTCCACTTTCATAATGCAGGGTTAGCTGTGTTCCTGCTGCTAGGACACAACCTGACAGACCTGGATGCAGTCCTCTGCTTTATCGCAGGTTTCCTCCAGGCCTTCGGCAGTGCCTCTGCCAGATGCTGGGAGACCCAACAGGAGTGATTCAGGCAGTTGCTGCTGGTTCCTCCTGCAGCTGTCTGCTCTGCCCTGGGGTTGTCCTCTCCTCAGCCACCACACCTCAGAGCTCAGTGTGTTCCGGTAAACCCAGCGCTGTGTGCAGTGGCAGGGTGGGGTTGACAGCTGCAGTCTCGAGCCCTTCAGACGCCTCGGTGCAAATTTCCAGAGCACCTGAGGTGAGCCAGCCATATGTCTGCAAGAAATGGGGTTACTGCTGACCTCCTGAGTTTTCCTCTGCTTCATAGTATTTGGTTACTGAAGCCTCTCATAGCAGTAGTGGCTCCTAGCTGTAACACAGAAATCCTTTCAATCTCCGGAATTTCAGTGTCATAAATTCAGAGCCTGTCAAGGATTCAGTATTTCTCTTGCATTGTTCGTCTGCTCAGGTTTAAGTTATTTTCTGATCCTTTGGTCTTGAAAAGCTAGCTTGAGGCATTAAATAAAGTCTTTAAAATATTGAAATCCTCATCTCCAATGTCCTGCCCCTAAATTGCACCTGAGAGCAACATCTCACATGGAGTTTGCCTTGTGAGAAATGGAAGCTGTCATAGTAAACCTGCTTGAGTGAGACAGGAGGCTCCTAGCCCCTGTGGCCATTTTCATCTTTAGGTGGTTATATGATCTGATTAGTGCTGCACAGGGAACAGTTTTCTTAGGGAGTGAAAATTTCCTGTGGTAGAAAACAGGGAGATTAAAAAAATAAAACCAAGGCAAATGCAGTCTTTTTCCCTTCACCTGCCTCCCAAAAAAAAAAGTGGAGAAGAGCTGTATGCCTGGATTGGCCTTGTGATTTGTGTACCTCTTTAGAGGACTCCCTGGTTCAAGCCTCCAGTAGGTCTCTCTCATTCAAAGTGGGGCAATTCCAGTGGCTGAGTTTGACAGAGCCCAGTGCCGGTGTAGGCTGATGGTGGTTTGTTCACTGATCTGCTCAGTAATAGGTCAGTGTTGTCTGACTTTGGAGAGGATAGGATTGAATAAGGATATTTCATATCCTAGCGGTCTGAGCTCCTTCCTTGCTACTTGGATATCCTGCAGTGGGTTTCTCTCCCCTACCATCATGTTTTCATCAGTAGAAAATCCAGCCTAAGAGGTCTTTCAGCTAACCTTTGTCATAACCAGTACCTTTGTGTCAAAAGGTTGTCTTTCATCAAATCTACGTTTTTTTTCCCATCAAGATACCATTTCATCAGAAATCCCTGACCAGCTCCAGCTGTGATTGTTCAGCTCTAAGATTTGGGGCATGCCAAAAGCTGAGCAAATCCGCTCTTTACTGTCATGAACTGCAGCCAGGGTGAGTTTCTTAAGAGTGGCAGCAGGATGCTGTGGTCATTGCAGGATCCTCTGGACATCTGTCAGGAAGTGCTGCTGTGTCGTGGAGCAGGGAGAGCCCTTTGAAATGGCTGAAGGGGAGCTAATGGCAATGTGCGCTTCTGTGCCTCTCCACACAAGCTCTGCTTCCTGTTATCTGATGATGCCAAACAAGCACAGTGCTTGCAGAGAGATTGGATTCTTACTGCTTTCCTCTTCAGCTATCGGTGCAGGTGATCAAAGAGCTCTTCTGCAGCAGGTCATTCTCCCTGTCCTTGCTTTCAGTCTTTCCAGAGAGCAGAATAACATTTAAATGAGAAACATGTTGTTAGAATTGTCCCAGTACTAAGAAGTCTCTTGGTGGAGTATTTATCAGCTGATGATCTTGTTTCCATTTGAGGTCAGAGGCATGTGCTTTCTAGTTCTTTGCTTCCTAATCTCATTGCAGATTGGCCCACATCTTCAAAAATAGTCTTTGATCGTGAACCTGTCATCTTTGTGCATGCAGCCATCTGTGCCCAGAAACGCACTGGTTTGTGAAAGCAAACAGCTTTTTGCACCTGCACATCTGCAAGCTTATTTCCTTTCCTTAAGCAGCATCATTTATGAGCATGTTGCTACACCCCTGGGAGATGTGGCTGATAGTGATAGTGACAAGAGGTGTGGTGGAAACTGGAAATCCTGAGCATGTGCATGCACTGAAAAGTTGAGGGTGCTTTTGTCCCCTAGCCACCCTGCGTGAAGTATGTCTGTATGTAGTATTTGAAGTCACATCTCTGTCTTTGAAGGATGCAAGAGTTTGGCTCAGAGGGTTTCTGCTCAGCAGTGGTGGGGCTCAGCAGGGAAGGCCACTGTCCAGTCAAAGTAGTGTCTTTCCAAGGCACTTATCCTGCACTTGAGCAGCGTGCAGCAGTGTGCGAGCACAGATAATTGCCTCTATGGGCAACGGAAGAAGAGGCAGATATAGGGAGGGAGCAGGTTCCAGCCTTCTGGGTAAACAGATAAGTACATGAGATAAAGCTGGAATTGGGTCATCTTGCTGGTAATGAAAAAGGAGTGTTACACACGTGCAGCTCCTCTTCACTCTTGTCAGTAGGAGCCTACTTGGTATCCCAGTTGTGTTCACAAACAGGCATATGCTTATCTTTGTTTTGAAAACATGGAGGCAAGATTGCAGAGGAATATGAAGTACTTGGATGAGAGCTATGCCAGCATGATTCCAACATCCAGCAAATTGATTGGGCGAAGGAAGAAGAGGTGAAAAAGAGGCAACAGCTCTGAGGAAGTGGTTGACATCTGCCAGCTCCCTGAGGAGGAACTTTGTGAAAGCTGCAGGCTGGTGCTGAGGGCATAGCAGGGAAGCTTTTTGATTGTGCTCCACCTGGGCAAATGTCATGTAGATGGGCAGAGTTTAAAAACCCCAAAACCTTGAGATATGAGGAGATCTTCAGTAATTTGGGGAAGGCCCTCCACATGTTTAGGTGCCTTAGCAGAAGAAGTAGGCAGGATGCAGGAGGGAGAGGAAAGGAGTCCTCCCTGTTTGTCCCACTTTCTGCCCTACAGATCCATTACCAGAAACTCATATCTGTGACAGAACCCTTCTGGTCAGGTCCAGACGTTCCCCATATCCTTATCCTCTGCCTCCTCGCCTGCCTGTTTCATGTGTACTGTCTGGAGTCCCAAAGGGACTGGAGCCTTCTTCCCCCTGCCAGAAAGCATCAGTGTAAGCTCTCAGCTCCCCTTGATTGTGCTCTGGCCACGTGCAGCAAAATAGGACCTTGCTCCTGGAGGGTTTCCTGCATGTTGTCTGAGAGTCAGCTCTGATTTCTCTTGGAGGCTCCAGGTGCTGCCCTGGGCTCCTCCTTACCCTTGCTAATTAAGTCATTCAACATCCAGCTCTGTATCAAGCCACGGATTAAGTGTCCTCCTTTCTTCTTAATTGCAAAGAAAACATAAATGAAATATCTAGTGCAATGTGTGCAGCTTGAGAGCCTGTGTTTAACAAAGGGGCTATTTTGAAGCCTGAAATAGCTCATTTTGCTTCGAGTGGAGTTATTTTACATTTCCCATTTCCTAAAGCTTAAGACAATCGAGCTTTGGTCTAGTAATGTGTCTCCTGTGGATTGATGTTACTGGGGAAAACTTGCTGGGTCCTTCTGTTCTGTTGGGAATGGTATTTGGTTGGGTTTAATAAGATACATCGTATGTGTATGCTTGAGGGAATTTTGCTTCAGCCTGTCAGGCTTTAATGTTTCGCTGCAGGTAGAAAGGACAACGCAGCTGGTTTTGTAAGCAGTCTGTTGTGATGGTTAGAGGAATGCTTCGATGGCAAAGCTACTGGAAAATAGTGGAAAAGCGCAGAAAAATGTCCTGTGGGGCTGAGCTGTTCTTGCTGCCTCTTTTTTTTTTTTTTTTTTCCCTTCAGCTACTAAGTGCTGACTGGGGTGTTTCGCAGCATTAATTTTCAACTTTATCATACTCCTTTTAACCTTTTTTAGGATACTTCACAGCAGCGCTTGTTTCCTCTTAAAGCAAATGAGACAGCAAAATCTCCGTGTGTTTCACTGGGTGTTGTGCGGCATTTCTCCTGGTGGCAGCAGAGCAAACAGGCTAGCTCTGAGAGGACCTCTTCAGATCAGGCAGTTCTCTCTGAAAAAGGGCATTTTCTTCTAATGTAATTACAAAACATGGGTTTCCATTAGCTGTCTCATTGTGCATGGTGCTGTACTGGGCAGAAGAGAATGTCTGCCCTGAAGAGACTGAAACAAAGACAGTGGGGAAACAGAGCTAGCTAGTGCCTGGAAGGAGATGTCCAGGGATGTGCTGGCCCCCAGCACACCAGAGACTTAACTGGTGGCATGATGTTAGAAGCAGGGTAAAAAATCCATGGCTCAGGTGGGGTAGCCTTGCAACCATAAGGAAGGAGCAGATCCTGACCCTGTGCTGGCTCTGGGATTTGGTTTGTAGTGAGTTACCTCCTTCTTGGCTTTGATTTCCTCCCAGCAAGATCCTCCATGGGACTGGGAAGACAAATTGGCTGATGTGTGCACTAAGTGCATTTCCAAGTATTTGAGTAATGGATTGTTAGGCATATTTTTATTTTTGTTTGCATCTGGTTAGTTTCTCCAAGGCCAAATTACTGCATACAGAAACTGCAAATGGGGGAGTAATAGAATCACAGAATGACAGAATGACAGAATCACAGAATCATTATGGTTGGAAAGGACCTCCAGGTTCATCAAGTCCAACCTTTCTCCTAGCATCTCTCTAACCACTACACCATATCC